>OY740789.1:2482328-2594005 GCA_963514005.1 Raja brachyura
GGGAGTGTGTTGGGGGGGGTGGGGAGTGTGTTGGGGGGGTGGGAGTGTGTTGTGGGGGTGGGGAGTGTGTTGGGGGGGTGGGGAGTGTGTTGGGGGGGGTGGGGAGTGTGTTGGGGGGGGTGGGGAGTGTGTTGGGGGGGGGTGGGGAGTGTGTTGTGGGGGGCGGTGGGGACCTTGGCCACGGGTGTGGGGCGAGGGGCGGGAGTGCTGATGTTGGTCAGGTTTGCACCATCCAACATTGCCCTCACCTACCTCAGCATCTGCCCCTCACGGAGCCCTCTACCGCCACCGCCTTTAGCGTCAGTCACCGTGCCTCAGTGATTAACAGTGGGGATCCAGGTCTACACCACTGGAGTTACGGAGGGAGAGGTTTCTCTCTGCAGATGAGGTGGAGATGGCAAGATGGGGTTAGTTGTTGGATCGAGGTGAGGTGGATCGACGGGATATCGGAGAGCAATGTGTTGGATGCGGAGGCTGGTGGGGCGAAAAGTGAAGAGCAGGAGAGAAGTGGTTTCATGCTGGCAATGGAGGAGGACCAGGACAGACACATGCGTATGGAGATGCTTCCTGACCTGCTGAGAAACTCCAGCACTTTGTGTCTTTGTTTTGTAAACCAGCATCTGCAGTTCCTTCACTTAAGGATAAGGGGGAAATCCTTTAGGACCGAGATGAGAAGGACTTTTTTCACACAGAGAGTGGTGGGTCTCTGGAACTCTCTGCCACAGAGGGTAGTTGAGGCCAGTTCATTGGCTATATTTAAGAGGGAGTTAGATGTGGCCCTTGTGGCTAAGGGGATCAGAGGGTATGGGAGAGAAGGCAGGTACAGGATACTGAGTTGGATGATCAGCCATGATCATATTGAATGGCGGTGCAGGCTCGAAGGGCCGAATGGCCTACTCCTGCAGCTATTTTCTATGTTTCTATGTCTATGTTTCACACCAGATGGAGTCCGGATCCACACCAGGTGGAGTTTGGTTCCACATCATGTGGAGTGGAACGAGAACAAGCTACCTTGTCACTGGTGACCCGCAGTTCCTCCAGTGGTGTATGGTTGCTCCACGTTCCACCATGGCTAGTCTCTCTCTCTCGAGTCTCAGACAGCCTCCTTGTCACCTTCCCTTAACCAACAATAAACCATTCTACATTTCCTTGATCATCGTCTGCTTTGATCTGTTGTTTTCACACCTTCCCCTTCCATATCTCTAGTTTCCCTCACCCCTGACTCAGTCTGCAGAAGGCTCAGCCCAAAATGTCACCCATTCCTTCTCTCCAGAAATGCTGCCAGTCCTGCTGAGTTACTCCAGCACTTTGTGTCCATAAGGCCACAATAGATATGTGAAGAGAAAGAGATTAGTTAAAACAAATGTAGGTCCCTTGCAGTCAGAAACAGATGAGTTGATCATGGGGAACAAGGATATGGCGGACCAATCGAGGCTGCACCGGCATTCAATGTGATCATGGCTGATCATCCAACTCAGTATCCCGTGCCTGCCTTCTCTCCATACCCTCTGATCCCCTTAGCCACAAGGGCCACATCTAACTCCCTCTTAAATATAGCCAATGAACTGGCCTCAACTACAGTGGCAGAGAGTTCCAGAGACCCACCACTCTCTGTGTGAAAAAACTCCTCTCATCTCAGTCCTAAAGGATTTCCCCCTTATCCTTAAGCTGTGGCCCCTTGTCCTGGACCTCCCCAACATCGGGAACAATCTTCCTGCATCTAGCCTGTTCAACCCCTTAAGAATTTTGTAAGTTTCTATAAGATCGCCTCTCAATCTCCTAAATTCTACAGAGTATAAACCGAGTCTATGCAGTCTTTGTTCATAAGACAGTCCTGACATTCCAGGAATCAGTCTGGTGAACCTTCTCTGCACTCCCTCTATGACAATAATGTCCTTCCTCAGATTTGGAGACCAGCACTGTACGCAATACTCCAGTAAGACCCTGACCCTGTACAAGACCCTGTACAACTGCAGTAGAACCTCCCTGCTCCTATACTCAAATCCTTTTGCTATGAAAGCTAACATACCATTCGCTTTCTTCACTGCCTGCTGTACCTGCATGCCTACTTTCAATGGGTTACACAAAAAGCTGGAGAAACTCAGCGGGTGCAGCAGCATCTAAGGAGTGAAGGAGATAGGCGACATTTCGGGTCGAGACCCTTCGGTCTCGACCCGAAATGTCGCCTATCTCCTTCACTCCTTAGATGCTGCTGCACCCGCTGAGTTTCTCCAGCTTTTTGTGTAACCCTCGATTCTCCAGCATCTGCAGTTCCTTCTTTAACACTTTGCCTACTTTCAATGACTGGTGTACCATGACACCCAGGTCGCGCTGCATCTCCCCTTTTCCTAATCGGCCAACATTTAGATAATAGTCTGCTTTCCTATTTTTGCCACCAAAGTGGATAACCTCACATTTATCCACATTATACTGCATCTGTATGCATTTGCCCACTCACCCAGCCTATCCAATTCACCTTGCAGCCTCCTAGCATAGTCTCGTCATCTCGCCATGACCGTGATCGCGGAGTCCTGGGGCAGTTTGCCGAGGGCCGCCAGCGTTGCATCTCCGCCCAGCGCGGCCAGTGGGCTTTGGGAGCCGCGGACTCCGGTAGGAAGGGGCCGACTCTGATGTCCAGGCCGCTGAGGAGGCCCCCCAGCCCCGACATTGGACTTACATCCCCCCAGTGAGTGGGCCTGAACATCGGGCCGTCCGGAGCGGCGACTGCGGAGGGCTCGGGGAGGCCACGACCACGGGGGAACATTGGGGAACATTAGAGGAAGAGAGACTTTGGTGCCTTCCCTCACAGTGGGGAACTTTGATCCTGCTGTGTGGGGAGGTTTTATGTTGAATTCTATCAACTCTATGTTATGTTCATTGCATGGCTGTATGGTGATCACATTTCACTGTGCCAACTGGCACATGTGACAAATAAATGTATCTTGTATCCTGTATCCTGCGCTCTGACCTGTTCATAGTCTTCTGCTCTCTGACCTGTTCATGGTCTCCTGCACTCTGATCCCTTGGATCGTGACCATTATATCTGCATATTTAAACATGTGTGATCTCTCGGGAGTTTTGATCATATCTGCTCTCTCTCAGGCAGTTCGTGGATGACCCAGGAGAGGGACCCTGCCTTAAGCTCCATTATTGTACCATGTACATTCTCCAGTGATTCAGACTGTTCGCCCTTCCTGCATCTGTTAACTTGCAATGTTTTGTAATCTTCGAACATGGACACAAACCAAAACTAATTATGTCTTCCACTTCTCCTTTGCCCAATGTTAATTCATTGGTCTAATTCTCAAATTGCTTTCGCCACAAACAATCTGCCGGAGCAACTCAGTTCAGTTCAGTTAATGCAGTTAAGTTAATTGTCACGTGTACCGAGGTATAGTGGGTTAAGCAGCACGCATGAAGGAAAAGGAATGGTCGACGTTTTGGATCAAAACCCTACCTCGGCCTCTTGCTTTAGAGACTATATGTGTTGCAACTTTCAAGCATATTTGGACCTACACTCTAAGATTCCTCCGTTCCTCAATACTCATTCATGGTCCGAGCATCACGAGTGCTCTCAAAGGGCATCACCTCACATTTGCCTGGATTAAACTCCATCTACAGTACCATTTCTCAGCATATTTCACCAACGCATCAACATGTCTGTAGCCTGACGATCGTTCACACTATCAACAACCCCACCGCTGTTTCTGGCATCTGTGACACTAATCATGCCACCAAGTCATCCACGTCCATTACAGCAAAGGCCCTGCATGGATCCCTGCGGAACACCATACCCCACGGGCATCCATTCACAAAAACAACCGACCACTACCCACGATTGACACAGAATGCTGGAGTAACTCAGCGGGACAGGCAGCATCTCTGGAGAGAAGGAATGGGTGACGTCTCAGGTTGAGACCATTCTTCCATCGCCCTCTGTTGCCAAGCCAATGGGGTTGTACTTTGCCGACTTGTCCTGAACCCTGTGAACCCTGACCTTTGCAACCCTGCTTTAGGGACCCAGTGAACCCTGACCTTTGCAACCCTGCTTTAGGGACCCAGTGAACCCTGACCTTTGCAGCCAGTCTCCATGTGGGTCGGTGACTGAAGTCCACGTCGACAACATCAGCTGGGATTGCCCTCGTCAATGCAAACAATGTCACCAGATTGGTGAGGCAGGCCCTGCCCTTGTAAAGGGCCATGCTGGCTGTCTCTGATTAGTCCATGACTCACTCTGTGCAGGAAGGAACTGCAGGTAGACTGAAGATGGACACAAAGTGCTGGAGTGACTCAGTGGGCCAGGCAGCATTTCTGGAGAGAAGGAATGGGTGACGTTACTGGTTGTAAACCACCTTGTCACCTTCCCTTCAGTTAACAATGGACCATTCTATATTTCCTTATCATTGTCTACTTTGATCTGCCGTTTTCACGCCTTATTGCTACACTCCTTCTCTCCTGACTCTCAGTCTGAAGAAGGGTCTCGACCCGAAACGTCACCCATTCCTTCTCTGCAGAGATGCTGCCTGTCCCGCTGAGTTACTCCAGCATTTTGCGTCTGATGCGACCTCTCCCAGGACACTTCGACCCTGGAGTCAGCACCGGACTCTGCGACCGGATCCTAGACTTCCAGATACACAAACCACAAAACAGCTGACAAAACATCTTCACAACAGTTCTCAACATAAGGATGCGTTTGTTCTCAGGTCCCTACAATACTCCCTGAGGCCAAACCCCAGCTCTAACTTCATGTACAAGTTTACAGATGACACTATTGCAGTGGCCAGGTCTCAACTGGAAGGAGATGGAGAATTTAATAACGGTGTCAAGGCCACAGCCGCTCCCCTCAGTCAGCAAGACAAAGAAGCAGGTGGTGAGGGGATGTAAACGGGCAGTCAGCATCAATGCGCAATGTCCAGGGGATGGGAGTGGTGTGAGGGCCAGCACAGCGGTGATGGGCCGAATGGCCTTCCCTGCTGTATGCTGTGATGTCAGTTGCTAGGCTGGAGCGGAGGTTGGGGGTGGAGAGGAATGGGGATGCGACTGGTGGTTTTCTCAGAGCGAGGCCAGGGGCTGTGGAGCTGCAGTCGGTCAGAGCAGCAGCAGCAGCAGCAGCAGCAGTGCAGTCGGTGAGAGCAGCAGCAGCAGCAGCAGCAGTGCAGTGGGTCAGAGCAGCAGCAACAGTGCACTATAGACCTGCAGCATCGGCAAGCAGACGGCATCTCCGGACACTGCTCAACCAGGTACTGATCAAATAAACCCTCCACATCTACACACTGACCATGGCACAGAGCTGGGACAATGGAGGCGCTGGATCAGCTCAGACCGACGACAGTCGACTCGCACAAAGGCATCATGTACAAAGACAGCCTGGGCCAGACACGGGGAGAGACAGTGGGCCGCAGACAGAGTGAGAGGCAGAGAGACACAGCCTGGACCAGACACAAAGGGAGAGAGACGCAGACAGAGGAAGAGACAGAGAGGGCCAGAGACAGACAGACAGAGAGAGGGAGAGGTTCAGAAACAGCATGGGCCAGAGACAGAGAGTTGGAGAGAGAGACAGACTCTGAGAGAATGTGGAGGAGAGGCAGAGAGAGGGCCACACCGGACATACAGCGAGGGGAGAAATCAGAGATGGGGAGAGAGAGAGAGATGGAAACAAAGGAAGACAGACGAAGGGAAAGGCAGTGATAAACACGGGGAGAAACAGGGCTGAGAAATAACAACATGCATATATATACATTTAGAGAGAGAGAGAGTGAGAGAGAGAGAAAGGCAAACAGGGAGAAAGGACAGAGAGCAGAAACTGACAGGAATAGAGGGGGATGGGAGAAAGAGACGGGCAGACAAGGAGGACATAAAGGGCCACGGACAATGGAGGAAGGGGCACCTGCGGAGACACAGTGAGCAATAAGGGGGTAGAGAGGGGGGGACAGAGAGGAGAGAAGTACATACAGACACATTCAAACCTTCCAGGCCTGGCCACAAATGCAGAACAGCACAGGAACAGGCCCTTCGGCCCACAATGTCTGTGCTGAACATGACGCCAATATAAACTAACCATGTGGCTGTACCTGACGCATATCCACTCCCCCACACAAAGCCATCTTGATAATAGACAGCAAAAAGCACCAGCATAAAGGAACGTATTGCCTGTTTAATGTAAATGCAACAGAGAGGTCCTTGCAATTGTTGACCTTCCAGAGAATGAGATTGGGGACATGTATGCTGGCTTGAAGGGCCAAATGGCCTACTCCTGCACCTATTGTCTATGGCGTTAAACTATGAGAAACTCTCCCTCAGTCTGGTTGATGGAAGCCACTGTGAACATGAGGAGGAAATCAAAAGGACCTGGGAAGTCATCCAAGGAATAGCATGGAATTTAACTCGGGGAAGGGATGTTTACAACAACATTAGTCACGGGTGAGGTGCCAGATGATTTGAGGGTGGTAATGTGCCTTTAGGAAGGGCTGCAAAGAAATGCCTGGAAACTTTAACATCTGTGATAGAACGGTTACTGGAGAGGATTCAGATACACATGCCTTTGGAAGGATGGTTTGTTGAGAGACAGTTAGCATTGTGGGTTGCTGTCCCTCATACTTCAGGGAGTTGAGTGGACAAGTTGGGGCATTGTTGTTACTATAGCTCTTTAGTGAGGATGCACGGAGTATGGTGGTGATTTTTGAATGACCCTGCTGTAGGGAAGAGGCCATTGTGTTGGAAAATGCAGAGATTTCCGAGGATGTTGCCAGGATTCGAGGGCTATTGCAAGAGAAAAGGCAGGCTAGAACTTTACTCCTTGGAGTGCAGGAGACTGGCACTGGTGATCTTATATATAAAATCATGAGGGGAATAGATAGGGTGAACGCACACAGTTAGATTTAGCTCTTAGGGCTAAGGGAATCAAGGGATATGGGGAAAAAGCAGGAACGGGGTACTGATTTTGGATGAACAGCCAAGATCATAGTGAATGGCGGTGCTGACTCAAAGGGCTGAATGGCCTCCTCCTGCACCTATTGTCTAGGTTTTCCTCAGGAATCAAGAACCAGAGGACATAAGTCTGAGAAGGGATAGATTGAATAGGAACCTGCGGGGCAACTTTTTCACACGGGGCGGTGGGCGAGAGGAGGTAGTTTGCGGCAAATACAACAGAATTTAAAAGACACGGACAAATAGATGGGGGCAAGGTTGAGAGGGGTATGGACCAATGTGGCTACGTGGGACAAGTTCCATGATAAAGCTGGTGAAGGTGGATGCGGTGAGTCTCACCTTGGCCACTCCTCCCCTCTCCCATTGGGCGAGGGGGACAGAGAGCTCAAGGAAAGAGCGTTCACGTCGATCGCGACCCTGTTTCCACCAATCTTTCTTCCACCACCACGCACAGAGGTACAGAAATGTGAAAACGCACACCTCCAGATTCAGGGACAGTTTCTTCCCGGCTGGTACCAGGCATCTGAACCATCCTACCACAACTAGAGAACGGTCCAAAATTACAAAGTGAAGAAAGCAAATGGTATGTTAGCAAGTGAAGAAAGCAAATGGTATGTTAGCATTCATAGCGAAAGGATTTGAGTATAGGAGCAGGGAGGTTCTACTGTAGTTGTACAGGGTCTTGGTGAGGCCACACCTGGAGTATTGCGTACAGTTTTGGTCTCCAAATCTGAGGAAAGACATCCTTGCCATAGAGGGGGTACAGAGAAGATTCACCAGACTGATTCCTGGGATGTCAGGACTTTCATATGAGGAAAGATTGGATAGACTCGGCTTGTACTCGCTGGAATTTAGAAGATTGAGGGGGGGATCTTATAGAAACTTACAAAATTCTTAAGGGGTTGGACAAGCTAGATGCTGGAAGATTGTTCCCGATGTTGGGGGAGTCCAGAACAAGGGGTCACAGTCTAAGGATAAGGGGGAATTCTTTCAGGACCGAGATGAGGATAACATTCTTTACACAGACAGTGGTGAGTCTCTGGAATTCTCTGCCACAGAAGGTAGTTGAGGCCAGTTCATTGGCTATATTTAAGAGGGCGTTAGATGTGGCACTTGTGGCTAATGGGATCAGGGGGTATGGAGAGAAGGCAGGTACGGGATACTGAGTTGGATGATCAGCCATGATCACGTTGAATGGCGGTGCAGGCTCGAAGGGCCGAATGGCCTACTCCTGCACCTATTTTTCTATGTTCTATGTTTCTACTCTCAGATTATTCTTGCTCGGACTTTACTGGCTTTACCTTGCACTAAACGTTACTCCCTTATCCTGTATCCATACACTGTGAATGGCTTGATTGTAATCATGTATTGTCTTTGCGGTGATTGGTTAGCATGCAACAAAGGCTCTTCACTGTACCTCGGTACATGGGACATTAAACTCAACTGTTAGGACTTGTGTTTGGTGAAGCCTGTGTGAATGTGGAGTTGTCGCTAATGAGCTGTTTGTGTGTGCAGGAAGGAATGGTCCAGGATGCTGAAGCTGAGGATCCTGAACACTGTTGCTCCTTCTTACTTCCTTGCGGTCTGCATCACCACCACCATCCTCCAGAGCTACATCTTCATCCCCGCCATCTTTGCCGATGACGTGCTCCGATTCTGGTCTCACTCTGGCTTCCACTTCGCCTTCTATCTCTACGTCTCCGTCAACGTCCTGGGCAACTACTTCTTCATCCTGTGGTACCCGTCAGAGAGCCTGCAGTGCAGCACCACTGCCGCTGATGGCCACCACACACTGCAGGCCGGCAGCCACTTCTGCAAGTTGTGCAGCAAGGTGATCCTGAAGCGAGACCACCATTGCTTCTTCACCGGCAACTGCATCGGCAACAGGAACATGCGCTACTTCCTCATGTTCGGGTGGTGGACGTCCATCGTCTGCCTCTACTCCCTG
Source organism: Raja brachyura (assembly GCA_963514005.1). The sequence continues at coordinate 2,491,204 of OY740789.1, forward strand.
GTGGTGGGGGTAGCTTACCTCAGCACCGAGTACCACCTGTCCTTCGAAAACCCGCTCACCTTCCTCACCCTCCTCCCCCTCTCCTTCGTCCATTTCTTCTTCAGTTTGATCCCGTCCTTCCAGCTGTTTCTGGTGCTCATGCTCTACATCTGGCTGGGCATCGGACTCACCTGTGCCGGCTTCTGCTGCCAGCAGATCCTCCTGGTGGCGCGGGGTCGTACCTGGTACCACCTGAAGAAGGGGCTGCCGCCCGTCCGCTGCACACCTTGGGGAGTCAATCTCCACGACGTCTTCGGCAAGCGCTGGCTTCTCGGCTGCTTCTTCCCCATCCCCACTGTACACATCGATCCAAAGGACAAATAGACCCGGCACAGTCCCGGCATTCCCCACTTCCCAAACCCTGTCCCAACATTCCCCACTTCCTAAACCCTGTCCCAACATTCCCCACTTCCCAAACCCTGTCCTGGCATTCCCCATTTCCCAAACCCTGTCCCAACATTCCCCATTTCCCAAACCCTGTCCTGGCATTCCCCACTTCCCAAACCCTGTCCCAACATTCCCCACTTCCCAAAGGCAATGTCCCAGAATTCCCCACTTCCCAACAGCAATGTCCCGGCATTCCCCATTTCCCAAACCCTGTCCTGGCATTCCCCATTTCCCAAACCCTGTCCTGGCATTCCCCACTTCCCAAAGGCAATGTCCCAGAATTCCCCACTTCCCAACAGCAATGTCCTGGCATTCCCCATTTCCCAAACCCTGTCCTGGCATTCCCCACTTCCCAAACTGTCCTGGCATTCCCCACTTCCCAAAGGCAATGTCCCAGAATTCCTCACTTCCCAGCAGCAATGTCCTGACATTCCCCACTTCCCAAACCGTCCTGGCATTCCCCATTTCCCAAACCCTGTCCCGGCATTCCCCACTTCCCAAACCCTGTCCTGGCATTCCCCACTTCCCAACGGCAATGTCCCGGCATTCCCCACTTGCCAAACCCTGTCCTGGCATTCTCCCCCACGTCCCAAACCCATTGTACAGAATTCCCGGCATTCCCCACTTCCCAACGGCAATGTCCTGGCATTCCCCACTTCCCAACGGCAATGTCCCGGCATTCCCCACTTCCCAACGGCAATGTCCCGGCATTCCCCACTTCCCAAACCCTGTCCCGACATTCTCCCCCACGTCCCAAACCCATTGTACAGAATTCCCGGCATTCCCCACTTCCCAGGTGAAGCTGCGATTCTCCTGCGATTATTTAGCCGAGACCTGGACATTCACACAGCAGCCAGACCACCAGGAGTAGTGACGGGACTGTGCACGGGAGAGTCTCTCCCTGGACACGCTCTCCTTGTCCGTGATCTGCATCGTGTCCGCAGTGTTTGGACATTCGGCCCGTCTAGGTCTGTGGGACCCCAGGGCCTGGACCCTCAGTGCAGGGCCACACACAGAGGATTGGTGGTGGGGGCTGACATGGAGTCAGACCATTTGGGGCTGTTGGTCAGCTGTCCACTCACCCGCTAACGGTAGGGTTAAGGAACGGCCTGTGCTGGGCGGGATCGCACTGTGCCCAGTGGGGTCACACTGTGCCCAGTGGGTCACACTGCATCCAGTGGTGTCACACTGCGTCCAGTGGGGTCACACTGCGTCCAGTGGGGTCAAACTGCGTCCAGTGGGGTCACACTGCGTCCAGTGGGGTCACACTGCGTCCAGTGGGGTCACACTGCATCCAGTGGGGTCACACTGCGTCCAGTGGTGTCACACTGCGTCCAGTGGTGTCACACTGCGTCCAGTGGGGGTCACACTGCGTCCAGTGAGGTCAGTGTCTTGGGTAGGGTCACACTGTGTCCAGTGGGGTTACACGGTGCCTAGAGGGGTCAGTGTCTAGGGTGGGGTTACTGTATCCAGTGGGGGTCACACTGTGTCCAGTGGGGTCACACTGTGTCCAGTGGGGGTCACACTGTGTCCAGTGGGGGTCACACTGTGTCCAGTGGGGGTCACACTGTGTCCAGTGGGGTCACACTGTGCGGGGCCAGATTGGTCCACATGGATACAGGTGTCCCGTGGCACTGCGTTCACTGCAGATGAGGGGGAGGGAGGGTTGGGACGACGCTGAGAGTTGGATTGGATCGTGGGGGGAGGGGGGGGGTGGTGGGGCTGAGATTGGGCTGATGATGCTGGCACTGAATAAAGTGATTGTTTTAACAACCGTGGTCTCATTTTACAATCTGCAGAGTCCAGCGACTGCCCAGTAGACCCGAGCCCACCCCAGCGTGTAACTGCCCCCCCTCCCTCCCTGCCCCTCACCCTCACTGCACCTGCCCACCCCAGCGTGTAACTGCCCCCCCCCCTCCCTGCCCCTCACCCTCACTGCACCTGCCCACCCCAGTGTGTAACTGCCCCCCCCCCCTCCCTCCCTGCCCCTCACCCTCACTGCACCTGCCCACCCCAGCGTGTAACTGCTCCCCCCCCCCCCCCCTCTCTCTCTGCCTCTGTCCTTCACGGCCCTTTCTTCATCCCCAGACGTCCAGTCCGTGGAGTTACTGATGCAGTGAACCACAGCCACTGTGCTGTAGTTTGGAGATGCAGCATGGAAACAGGCCCCATTCGGCCCACCGAGTCCGCGTCGACCAGCGATCCCCGCACATTAATATTATCCGACACACACTAGGGACAATTTACAATTTTACTGAAGCCAATTAACCTACAAACCTGTTTGTCTTTGGAGTGTGGGAGGAAACGGGAGATCTTGGACAAAATCCATGCAGGTCACGGGGAGAAACGCATACAGATAACACCTGTAGTCAGGATCGAACCCGGGTCTCTGGTGCTGTGAGGCAGCTGTGAGGAGTCACTAACACACAGACTGAGTATTGTGTAGAGGTTAGGAGGTCATGTTGGGGGGGGGGGGGGGGGGGGGGGTTGGATTGTCACCTTGACGTGGTGGAGAAGCTTGTGAGGTCCTGAGATCCCGAGAGCGATGCCGTCTGGAGCTACGTAGGGCCACCCATGGTGGTAAGGTCGAGGGGGAGGTCTCTGACAAAGAGCAATCCAACCAAGACCTCAACGGTGGAACAGGCGGAGGATGATGGCTGACCTTAGTGGAGCGTCACAACGGCTGGGAAGGCGGATGAAGGCTGCGGCAGAAAAGGGTCTCCGGTCGTCTTGGGCTCCATGCCACTGGATCCTGACCCAGATCTGTCAAGGACCGTGGGGTGGCTGTCTGTGCACCAGTCTCCCCACGTTAAACAAAGTCACCCACAGATGTCCTCCAGGTAGGGAATAGCACCCTGGAGACACCCATGGTCAGCCATGACTGCAGGGGGCCTCAGTATGAAGGAGGTCATGTTACAGTTGTACCATGAGGTGGGGCCACATGTATTGTGTCACCCTGCTTTAAGGAGGATGTTCTCAAACTGGAAAGGGTGCAGAGAAGATCTACGAGGATGTTGCCAGGGCTATAGGGAGAGGCTAGGCAGGCTAGGAACGCAGGAAGATGAGCGGTGATGTTATAGAGGTGTATAAAATCGAGGGAAGAGATCGGGTGCATGTACAATCTTTTTCCCACTGTGGGAGAACCACGAATCAGTGGACATTGGTTTAAGGTGAAAGATTTTATAGGAACCTGAGGGGTGACTTTTTTCCACAGAGGCGGGCTGGTGGATATACTGTATAGAACAAGCTGCCAGGGCAGGTCATTGAGGCAGGTACAAAAACAATATTTAAGACAACGTTGGGGGAGTCCAGAACCAGGGGCCACAGTTTAAGAATAAGGAGTAAGCCATTTAGAACGGAGACGAGGAAACACTTTTTCTCACAGAGAGTGGTGAGCCTGTGGAATTCTCTGCCTCAGAGGGCAGTGGAGGCGGGTTCTCTGGATGCTTTCAAGAGAGAGCTAGATTGGAATGATCAGCCATGATCACATTGAATTGTGGTGCTGGCTCGAAGGACCAAATGGCCTACTCCTGCACCTATTGTCTATTGTCTATTGACACTTGGACAGGTACAGGGTTAGGAAACGTTCAGAGGGACCTGGGCCAAACATGGGCAGGTGGGACTGGTGTAGATGGGGCTTGGTCGGCGTGGATGAGTAGGGTCGAAGGCTCTGTTTGTGTGATTCTATGACCTGCTCTACTGAAGAGTCCCGACCCAAAACATCACCTATCCATGTTCTCCACAGATGCTGCCTGACCCGCTGAGATACTCCAGCACTGTGTCCTTGTTGCTCAAGATTCCAGCATCTGCAGTTCCTTGTGTCTGCTGCACTTGTGTATGGCTTTGATTGTACTTGTGTGCAATATGATTTAACTTGGTCGTACGCAGACAAAGATGTACACTGTATCTTGGCACATGTGACAACAATAAACCAGCGCCCAGCAGTTGTGAGTTGAGTGGATCCTCCTGTTTCTAATGTTCCTGAGGGAGGGCTGGAGCAACATGTGGAGGGCCGGGGTGGGGGGGGCTCACTGCAGTGGCACAGGGCTGGTTGGGGGACTGGTTGAGTGGGGAGGTGGTGGAGGGGTCCAGGGTGGAGGAGGCTTTGGTGCTGGTGGTGACCGCTGATGGAATGGAGGCAGTTTGGGCAGGGATGGAGGAGGGATGTCAAGGGGTGCAGGTGCAGGAGGAGTTTGGGGAAGGGAGGCATGGCGGGGGGGTTGAGAGGAGAGATTGGGGTGGGAGTTTGGAGAAGTGGGGGTTCAGTGCTAGTGGAGGAGGCTGTGGGGGAGGAGTCTGGGTGGGTGAGGTGGGGACAGTAGGGGGATTGCGGAGATGTTGGATGGGGGGGGGCAGTTTAACGGGGGGGGGGGTCTGGGCAAAGGGAGATGGAGACTGCGGGGAGGAGTCACTGCCCGACCTCACCAACATGGCGCTGCCCAGTGGACGTGTTTCCGGATCCGGCCTGGGCCGCGGGGGCCGCCGGGCTGTGTCCGGGGAAGACGAGCCGCCATGTTGGTGAGGGCTGTGTCCGGGCAGGAGCCGCCATGTTGGTGAGGGCTGTGTCCGGGCAGGAGCCGCCATGTTGGTGAGGGCTGTGCCGGGCAGGAGGAGCCGCCATGTTGGTGAGGGCTGTGCCGGGCAGGAGGAGCCGCCATGTTGGTGAGGGCTGTGTCCGGGCAGGAGGAGCCGCCATGTTGGTGAGGGCTGTGTCCGGGCAGGAGGAGCCGCCATGTTGGTAAGGGCTGTGTCCGGGCGGGAGGAGCCGCCATGTTGGTGAGGGCTGTGCCGGGCAGGAGGAGCCGCCATGTTGGTGAGGGCTGTGCCGGGCAGGAGGGCCGCCATGTTGGTGAGGGCTGTGCCGGGCGGGCAGCAGGAGCCGCCATGATGGTGAGGGCTGTGTCCGGGCGGGAGGAGCCGCCATGTTGGTGAGGGCTGTGCCGGGCGGGAGGAGCCGCCATGTTGGTGAGGGCTGTGCCGGGCGGGCAGCAGGAGCCGCCATGTTGGTGAGGGCTGTGCCGGGCGGGAGGAGCCGCCATGTTGGTGAGGGCTGTGCCGGGCGGGCAGCAGGAGCCGCCATGTTGGTGAGGGCTGTGCCGGGCGGGCAGCAGGAGCCGTCATGCCGGCCGTGCTTGTCGATGTGTCGGAGATGGCGACGGCCTTGGCCGGGCGGCTGGGCCGCGGGGAGATGAGCGGCTCCGGGGAGGTGGCGACCGCCACGGCGGGGCTTCTGCGGCGGATCGTGGCCCACGGCCGGTGGAGCAGCGCAGGTACCGGGGCCGCGCAGCGCGGGACAGGACAGGCGCTTCGGCCCATCCCGTCCATGCTGTCATTCAGGCCTCCAAACCCGAGTCATAGAGTCACAGAGATACAGTGTGGAAACAGGCCCTTCGGCCCACCTAGTCCACCCCGGCCAACATGTCCCAGCTACACTGGTCCCACCTGCCTGCGCTTGGTCCTTGTCCTCTCCATGTACCTGTCCTGTCCATGTACCTGTCCTGTCCATGTACCTGTCCTGTCCATGTACCTGTCCTGTCCATGTACCTGTCCTCTCCATGTACCTGTCCTGTCCATGTACCTGTCCTCTCCATGTACCTGTCCTGTCCATGTACCTGTCCTCTCCATGTACCTGTCCTGTCCATGTACCTGTCCTGTCCATGTACCTGTCCTGTCCATGTACCTGTCCATGTACCTGTCCTGTCCATGTACCTGTCCTCTCCATGTACCTGTCCTGTCCATGTACCTGTCCTGTCCATGTACCTGTCCTCTCCATGTACCTGTCCTGTCCATGTACCTGTCCTGTCCATGTTCCTGTCCTCTCCATGTACCTGTCCTGTCCATGTACCTGTCCATGTACCTGTCCTATCCATGTACCTGTCTAACTGTTTCTGCAACGCTGGGATAGTCCCAGCCTCAACTACCTCCATGGCAGCTTGTTCCATACACCCACCACCCTTTGTGGAAAAGTTACCCCTCGGATTCCTATTAAATCTTTTCCCCTTCACCTTCAACCCATGTCCTCTGGTCCTCGATTCCCCAACTCTGGGCAAGACACTCGGTGCATCTACCCGATCTATTCCCCTCATGATGTTATACACCTGTATAACAGATTTCCCCTCATCCTCCTGCGCTCCATGGAATAGAGACCCAGCCTGCTCAACCCCTCCCTCTCGCCCTGGCAACATTCCTGTGGATGTCGGGTCACCCAGTGGGTGTGGGGTCTCTCTCGCCGAGTGGGTGTGGGCGAGGCTCTGGTCCACTGCTGACCGCTGATTCCTGGCGCAGGGGAGCTGCTGGAACTGATTCGGGCAGAGAGCCGGAGGGTGATCGCGGCCGATCCCTCGGAGACGACGGTGGGGAACATCATCCGGCGTGTGATGAAGATCGTCCGTGAGGAGTACAGTCGGTGAGGGGGAGGTCAGGGGGGGGAAGGGTCGCCGAGGGAGAAGGGTGGGTCACGGGGGGGGGGGGGGGGGGGGAAGGGAGGGAGAGGCACCGTTGGGTTGGGGTGGCGGGGGGGGTCGACCTTGAAAGATAGATTCGCCAACTTCCCCCTGTAGCTGAGGCCCTCAAGTCCAGCAACATGCTCGTAAATCTTCTCTGCACCCTGGTGGGGGATGAAACAGCAGATGCTGATTTAAACCAAAGATAGACACAACAAGCTGGAGTAACTCAGCGGGACAGGGAACATGTCTGGAGAGGAGGAATGGGTGGCATTTCTGGACCTTTCCAGCTTCACAACATCCTTCCTTTGGCATGGTGACCACAACGCTCTAAATGCAACCTCACCAACATCTTGTATGACTAACATACCATCCAAACTTCTATACTCAATACCCTGACTGATGAAGGGCCTGCCAATGTGCTGAATAAAGCCTTGACCACAGTCTACCTGTGACACCACTTTCAGAGAACGATGTATCTGCATGAGACCCCTCTGCTCTACAATATTCTCCAGGGCTCTGCCATTCGCTGTTTTGGCCCTGCCCTGCTTTGACTTCCCAAATGCAACAACTCACACTTATCTGCGTTAAACTCCATTAACCATTCCTCAGCAAACTTACTAACCAAGCCTTGTACACCCCGCTTCAGTTTCAGTTCAGTTTATTGTCACGTCTACCGAGGTACAGGGAAAAGCTTTTTGTTGTGTGCTAACCAGTCAGCAGAAAGACAAAACATGATTACAATCAATCCATTTACCGTGTATAGGTACGCGATAAGGGAATCACTTTTAGTGCAAGGTAAAGCCAGTAAAGTCCGGTCAAGGATATCCGAGGGTCACCAATGTGGTAGATAGTAGTTCAGCACTGCTCTCTGGTTGTGGTAGGATGGTTCAGTTGCCTGATAACAGCTGGGAAGAAACTGTGCCTGAATCTGGAGGTGTGTATTTGCACACTTCTGTACCTTTTGCCCGAGGGAGAGGGGATAAGAGGGAGTGGCCTGGGTGCAACTCATCCTTGATTAAGCTGCTGGCCGTGCCGAGTCAGTGTGAGGTGTAGATGGATTCAATGGAAGGGAGGTTGGTTTGGGTGACGGTCTGGGCTGCGTCCACAGTTCTCGGCGATTTCTTGCGGTCCTGGATGGAGCTGTTCCCAAACCAAGCTGTGATGCATCCCGATAAAATGCTTACTACGGCGCATCTGTAGATGTTGGTGAGAGTTGTGGGGGACATGCTGAACTTCCTAAGCGTTGTAAGGAAGTCGAGGCGTTGGTGTGCTTTCTTGGTCGTTGCTTCAATATGGGTGGCCCAGGAGAAGTTGTTGGTGATATTGACTCCTAGGAATCTCGGCTTCAGCGTCGTCTATGTAAACTGGGATATGTGAACCTCCTCGCTTCCTGAAATCCATCGCTGTCTCCTTTGCCTTGCTGACATTCAGAGAAAAGTTGTTCAGTCAATACCAGGTCACGAGGTTCTCGATCTCCTTCCTGTACTCCGTCTCATCGTTATTTGATATCCGGCCCACAATGGTGGTGTCGTCTGTGAATTTGAAAATGGAATTAGATTTGAACATGGCTGCACAGTCGTGTGTCACAAGGAGTAAAGAACGGGGCCTTGTGGAGCCCCCATGTTGAGGATTATCGCGGAGGATGATTTGTCCCCTATCCTCACTGATTGGGGTCTGCTGGTCAGGAAGCCGAGGATCTAGATGCTGACACCAAGTCCCGTGAGTTTGGTGATGAGGTTGGATGTATAATGGTGTTAAAGGCAGAGCTGTCGTCTATGAATAGTGAATTGCCATTACTGGAAACTCAGTCATTACAGAATAACAAGTCTATTTCCCATTGAAATCATTCAGTATAGATGACAAACAGTAACGGGCCCAGCGCCGAACCCTGAGGCACACCACTAGTCACAGACCCCCAGCCCGAGAAGCAACCTTCCACCATCACCCGCTGCTTCCTTCCATGAAGCCAATTTTCTATCCATTCAGCTATCTCTCCGTGGATCCCATGCGATCTAACCTTCCAGAGCAGCTTACCATGCGGAACCTTGTCGAACGCCATGAATAAATGAACAGTTACTGGCCTGTGTGGATTCACTGTTGAAATCAGTGCAGGTTGATGAAAGGCAAATTACATCAAACGGCCCGATGAGGGAGGGTCGGGGTGACGGAGAGGGGTCGGGGTGATGGGGAGGGGTCGGGGTGACGGGGAGGGGTCGGAGAGCGGAGCTTCTTTCCTGGGATAGATCAAGTTTACAGTCCCTCAGGGATGGGACTGACCACCACACACCACTGGTCCCCCAGGCTGCAGTGAGGAGGGGGGTCTGGGATGGGGATGGGACTGACCACTGGTCCCCCAGGCTGCAGTGAGGAGGGGGGTCTGGGATGGGGCTGGGACTGACCACTGGTCCCCCAGGCTGCAGTGAGGAGGGGGGTCTGGGATGGGGATGGGACTGACCACTGGTCCCCCAGGCTGCAGTGAGGAGGGGGGTCTGGGATGGGGCTGGGACTGACCACTGGTCCCCCAGGCTGCAGTGAGGAGGGGGGTCTGGGATGGGGCTGGGACTGACCACTGGTCCCCCAGGCTGCAGTGAGGAGGGGGGTCTGGGATGGGGCTGGGACTGACCACTGGTCCCCCAGGCTGCAGTGAGGAGGGGGGTCTGGGATGGGGATGGGACTGACCACCGGTCCCCCAGGATGCAGTGAGGAGGGGGTCTGTGATGGGGGGGGTCTGGGATGGGGATGGACTGACCACTGGTCCTCCAGGCTGCAGTGAGGAGGGGGTCTGGGCTGGGGGGGGGGGTGGGGTGGGGATGGGACTGACCACTGGTCCCCCAGGCTGCAGTGAGGAGGGGGTCTGGGCTGGGGCTGGGACTGACCACCATTGACCACTGGTCCCCCAGGCTGCGGGGCTGCGGTGAGGAAGGGGACCAGGATTCGCTCCACAAGCTGCTGACCTCGGGCGGTCAGAGCGAGGACCTGAGCGAGATCCTCGCTCCCCTCAGGACCAATGTCATTGAGGCCGTCAACGAGCTGCTGCTGGAGCTGGGTGAGTGTGGTACATGGGGGCGTGCGGGTTACTGAGGGTGTGTGGGGGGGGGGGGGAGAGTGGGGTGTGGAGGGAGGGGCTGCCAAGGTCAGTGACTGTTGGTGAGGGATGAAATTCAGTCCCTAGCGAGGGGTGACATAGGGAGTGACGAGGTAGAGTCGCTGTGGATAGAATTGAGGAATTGTAAAGGTAAGAAGACACTAATGGGAGTTATCTACAGGCCCCCAAACAGTAGCCCAGATATAGGGTGCAAGTTGCAGCAGGAGTTAAAACTGGCATGTAACAAAGGTAATGCCACTGTGGTGATGGGGGATTTCAATATGCAGGTAGACTGGGAAAATCAGGTTGGTTCTGGGCCATAGACAGGGAGTTTGTAGAATGCCTCCGAGATAGAATCTTAGAGCAGCTTGTACTGGAGCCGACCAGAGAGAAGGCAATTCTGGATTTAGTGTTGTCTAATGAACCGGATTTAATAAGGGAACTCAAGGTAAATTAACCGCTAGGAGGTAGTGATCATAATATGATTAGTTTTAATCTGCAATTTGAGAGGAAGAAGGTTAAATCGGAAGTGGCAGTGATGCAGTTGAACAAAGGGGACTACGAAGGCATGAGAGGGGAGCTGGCCAAGGTCGACTGGAAAGGGACAATAGCAGGAATGACGGTGGAACAGCAATGGCAGGAATTTCTGGGCATAATCGGAAGTCGCAGGATCATTTCATTCCAAAGAGGAAGAAAGATTCTAAGGGGAGTAGGAGGCAACCGTGGCTGACAAGAGAAGTTAGGGATAGAATCAAACTAAAGGAAAAGATGTATAACACAGCAAAGAGTAGCCGGAAGCCAGAGGATTGGGAAACTTTCATAGGACAACAGAAGGAAACAAAACAGGCAATATGGGCTGAAAAGATGAAGTACGAGGTTAAGCTAGCCAAGAATATAAACATAGAAAATAGGTGCAGGAGTAGGCCATTCGGCCCTTCGAGCCTGCACCGCCATTCAATATGATCATGGCTGATCATCCAACTCAGTATCCTGTACCTGCCTTCTCTCCATACCCCCTGATCCCTTTAGCCACAAGGGCCACATCTAACACCGTCTTAAATATAGCCAACGAACTGGCCTCAACTACCTTCTATGGCAGAGAATTCCAGAGATTCACCATTCTCTGTGTGAAAAATATTTTTCTCATCTCGGACATACAAGACTTCCCCCTTATCCTTAAACTATGACCCCTTGTTCTGGACTTCCCCAACATCGGGAACAATCTTCCTGCATCTAGCCTGTCCAACCACCTAAGAATTTTGTAAGTTTCTATAAGATCCCCCCTCAATCTTCAAAATTCTGGTGAGTACATGCAGTCTTTCTTCATATGAAAGTCTGGTGAACCTTCTCTGTACTTCCTCTCTGGCAAGAATGTATTTCCTCAGATTAGGAGACCAAAACTGTACGCAATACTCCAGATGTGGTCTCACAAACACCCTGTACAACTGCAGTAGAATTTCCCAGCTCCTATACTCAAATCCTTTTGCTATGAATGCTAACATACCATTCGCTTTCTTCACTGCCTGCTGCACCTGCATGCCTACTTTCAATGACTGGTGTACCATGACACCCAGGTCTCGTTGCATCTCCCCTTTTCTTAATCGGCCACCATTCAAATAATAGTCCTGTTTCCTGTTTTTGCCAGCAAAGTGGCTAAACTCACATTTATCTACATTATACTGCATCTGCCATGCATTTGCCCACTCACCCAACCTATCCAAGTCACCTTGCAGCCTCCGAGCACCCTCCTCACAGCTAACACTGCTCCCCAACTTAGTGTCATCCGCAAACTTGGAGATGTTGCATTCAATTTCCTCGTCCAAATCATTAATATATATTGTAAATAGCTGGGGTCCCAGCACCGAGCCTTGCGGTACCCCACTAGTCACTGCCTGCCATTGTGAAAAGGACCCGTTTACTCCTACTCTCTGCTTCCTGTCTGCCAGCCAGTTCTCTATCCACATCAATACTGAACCCCCAATACCGTGTGCTTTAAGTTTGCATACTAATCTCTTATGTGGGACCTTGTCGAAAGCCTTCTGAAAGTCCAGATATAACACAACCACTGGTTCTCCCTTATCCACTCTACTAGCTACATCCTCAAAAAACTCGATAAGATTTGTCAGACATGATTTACCTTTCATAAATCCATGCTGACTTTGTAGTAGGATAGTAATTAGGTATGTTAAGAGAAAAAGATTAGTAAAGGCAATTGTGGGTCCATTGAAGGCAGAAACAGGTGAAATTATTATGGGGAACAAGGAAATGGCAGAATGGTTGAACAGTGACTTTGGTTCTGTCTTCACTAAGGAAGACATAAACAATCTCCCAGATGTACTAGAGGACCGAGGATCGAGGGAGACAGAGGGACTGAAAGACATTCAGTATTTGTTGGACTGATGGCACTGAAGGCTGATAAATCCCCAGGGCCTGATGGTCTGCATCCCATGGTATTCAAGGAGGTGGCTCTAGAAATCGTGGACATATTGGCGATCATTTTCCAATGTTCTACAGATTCAGGGTCAGTTCCTGCGGATTTGAGGGTAGCTAATGTTATCCCACTTTTCGAGAATGGAGCAAGAGAGATAACAGGGAATTATAGACCAGTTAGCCTGACATTGGTGGTGAGGAAGATGCTAGAGTCAATTATAAATATGTAATAATGGCACATTTGGATAGCAGTAACAGGATCGGACTAAGTCAGCATGGATTTATGAAGGGGAAATCATGCTTGACTAATTTTCTGGAATTTTTTGAGGATGTGGCAAGCAAAATGGATGAGCCAGTGAATGTGGTGTATCTGGAGTTTCAGAAAGCCTTTGATAAGGTCCCACACATGAGATTAGTGAATTAGAGCACATGGTATTAGGGTATTGGCATGGATAGAGAATTGATTGGCAGACAGGAAAGAGTAGGAATGAACAGGTCCATGTCAGAATGACAGGCAGTGACTAGTGGAGTGCCGCAAGGCTCGTTGCTGGGGCCACGACAATTTGTAATGTATATTAATTATTTAGATGATGGGATTAAAAGTTACACTAGCAAATTTGCAGATGACACAAAGCTGGGTGGCAGTGTGAACTGCAAAGAGGATGCTAGGAGTTTGCAGGGTGACTTGGACAGGTTGGGTGAGTGGGCAGATGCAGTATAAAGTAGATAAATGTGAGGTTATCCCACTTTGGTGGCAAGAGCAAGGAGCCAGATTATTATCTGAATGGTGTCAGATTAGGAAAAAAGGGAGGTGCAACGAGATCTGGGTGTGCTTGCACACCAGTCACTGAAAGTAAACATGCAGGTACAGCAGGCAGTGAGGAAAGCGAATGGCATGTTGGCCTTCATAACGAGAGGATTTGAGTATAGGAGTAAAGAGGTCCTTCTGCAGTTGTACAGGGCCCTGGTGAGACCATATCTGGAGTATTGTGCGCAGTTTTGATCTCCTAATTTGAGGAAGGACATCCTTGCTATTGATGGAGTGCAGCAGGACCATCAGATGAGGAAAGACTGGGCTTGTGTTCACTGAATTTAGGAGGATGAGGGAGGATCTTATAGAAACATATAAAATTATAGAATGACTGGACAAGCTGGATGCAGGAAAAATGTTCCCACATGTTGGGGGAATCCAGAACCAGGGGCTACAAGCTAATAATAAAGGGGAGGCCATTTAAAACCGATGTGAGAAAATCCTTTTCACCCAGAAAGTTGTGAATTTGTGAAATTCCCTGCCACAGAAGAGAGTGGGGGCCAATTCACTGGAAGAATGTAAAAGCGAGTTAGATAAAGCTCTTGGGGCTAGCGGAATGGAGGGATATGGTGAGAATGCTGGCACGGGTTACTGATTGTGGATGATCACAATGAATGGTGCTGCTGGCTCAAAGGGCCGAATAGACCCTGAGGCCGACAGTGGGGCAGCAAGGTCTGGAGCAGCATCAATGCCGTGGGTATCTGCCCCTCACCCGTGTCCCCCTCCCACCCACCCCCGTTTTGTCCTCACCCTGCTTCTGTCCCCTCATCTCTCTCTCTCTCTCCCAGACGGGATGCAGGACAACATCTCGGTGCAGGCGCTGGATCACATCCACTCTAACGAGGTGATCATGACCCTCGGCCGATCGGCCGCCGTGGAGGCGTTTCTCCGCGACGCCGCACGTAAACGGAGCTTCCAGGTGATCGTGGCCGAGGGGGCCCCCTACTGTCAGGTACGGGGGGTGAGGGGACCCCTATTGTCACGTACGGGGGGTGAGGGGACCCCTATTGTCACGTACGGGGGGGCTACTGCCAGGTGTGGTGGGGGGGGGGGGGGAGAGGGGCTGCGGGAGGGAGTGAGGGTGGGTTCTGTTGATTTGATCTGCTCCCCCCTCACTAATGCCCCGTGCCACAGGGTCATGACCTGGCGACCTCGCTCTCTGCCGCTGGGATCGAGACGACCGTCATCACCGACGCCGCCATCTTTGCTGTCATGTCACGTGTGAACAAGGTACACGGGGGGGGGGGGCTGAGGGTGTTGACTGTGGGGGGGATAGTTGAGGCGGGGTTGGCTAGGGTGGGTGGAGGTGAGATGGGGGGGGGGGGTCGGGTTATCGGCTGGGGTGGGGGGGGTAACGGTTGTAGGGGGTTGCCCAGACCGTGACTGACCTGCCCCCCCTCTTGCCCCCACCACAGGTGATCATCGGCACCAAGACCATCCTGGCTAACGGGGGCCTGCGGGCAGTGATCGGTGCCCACACTCTGGCCCTGGCTGCCCGGCACCACTCCACCCCCCTCATCGTCTGTGCTGCCATGTACAAGCTGTGTCCACAGGTAACCCAGCACCCACCTGTCCACAGGTAGCCCAGCACCCACCTGTCCACAGGTAGCCCAGCACCCACCTGTCCACAGGTAGCCCAGCACCCACCTGGCCACAGGTAGCCCAGCACCCACCTGACCACAGGTAACCCAGCACCCACCTGTCCACAGGTAGCCCAGCACCCACCTGACCACAGGTAACCCAGCACCCACCTGACCACACGTAGCCCAGCACTCAGCTGGGCAGAGCAGCAGCAAATGGAATTAATTCAGATACATGTGAGGTGTTTCATTCAGAGCAGGACCTTCACCTTCACCATGAACAGTGGGAGTGTTGTAGAGCTGGGGTAGTAGCAGTGCAAGTACTTAGTTACTTATAGAGGCATAGAGTGATACATCCTCCTGCGCTCCAAGGAATAGAGACCCAGCCTACTCAACCTCTCCCTATAGCTCACACCCTCTAGTCCTGGCAACATTCTCATAAATCTTCACTGAACCCTTTCAAGCTTGACAATATCTTTCCTATAACATGGTGCCCAGAACTGAACACAATATTCTAAATGCGGTCTCACCAACGTCTTATACAACTGCAACATGACCTCCCAACTTCTATACTCAATACTCTGGCTGACGAAGGCCAAAGTGCCAAAAGCCTTTTTGACCACCTTATCTACCTGCGACTCGACCTTTAAGGAACCATGCACCTGTACTCCTAGATCCCTCTGCTCTACAACACTACCCAGAGGCCGACCATTCACTGTGTAGGTCCTGCCCTTGTTCGACGTCCCAAAATGCAACACCTCACACTTCTCTGTATTAAATTCCATCAACCGTTCCTCAGCCCAGCTGGCCAATCGATCCAGATCCTGCTGCAATCGTTCACAACCATCTTCACTATCTGCAAAACCACCCACTTTTGTATCATCAGCAAACTTGCTAACCTTGCCCTGTATGTTCTCATCCAAATCATTGATGTAGATGACAAACAGTAACGGGCCCGGCACCGAACCCTGAGGCACACCACTAGTCACAGGCCTCCAGTCCGAGAAGCAACCTTCCACCATCACCCTCTGCTTCCTTCCATGGAGCCAATTTCCTATCCATTCAGCTATCTCTCCTTGGATCCCATGCGATCTAACCTTCCAGAGCAGCCTACCATGCGCAACCTTGTCGAATGCCTCGCTGAAATCCATGTACACATCTACAGCTCTGCCCTCGCGTCTTCGAAAAACTAAAATCAGATTTGTGCAACACGACCTCCCACTGACCCTGAAAGCAGGAC
This sequence comes from Raja brachyura, assembly GCA_963514005.1. Next base: position 2,507,222 of record OY740789.1, read on the forward strand.
CACAGGAAGACAGGCTTGTAAATAAGGCTGCTGGCATTGACCAGTCTGGGCATGGGAGACGTTGTAATGCTATGTTACACTAGTACAGGGCATTGGTGAGGCCACATTTAGTGTATTGTGTAGTTTAGATCATTCTGCTATAGGAAGGAAGCCAGTGGCTGGAAGTTGAAGAGAAGATTTACGAGGCTGGTACCAGGATTCGGGGGCCTGAGCTCTAGGGAGAAGTTGGGCAGGCTAGGACTATTACTTGAAGTGCAGGAGGCCGAGGGGTGATCTTATGGAGGAGTACAGATCATGAGGGAGATAGATAGGGTGAATGAACAGTCTTTTGACCAAGGTCGGGGAATCAGGTTAAGGTGATAGATTTAATCGGTACCTGAAGAGCAACGTTTTTCCACACACAGGGTGGTGGGTAGTTGAGGCAGATACCACAGCATTTAAAAGACATTTGAACAGGTACATCGATAGAATGTGTCAGTGGAATATGGACCAAACGCGGGCTAATGGATTCAATCCTGGCTCACCCATAGAAGGAGTTCTTGCCGTCTGGAGTCTGTGACAGTGACTTCTGTAGGAGCCTCTGTGTGCAATATCTGTAAATGCAGTCGCTGCCTCAAAAAGGCTGGCAGCATCATCAAGGACCCACACCACCCTGGCCACACACTCATCTCTCTGCTACCTTCAGGTAGAAGGTATAGGTGCCTGAAGACTGCAACGACCAGGTTCAGGAATAGCTACTTCCGCACAGCCATCAGGCTATTAAATCTGGCTCCGACAAAACTCTGATCATTAATAACCCACTATCCATTATCTGTTATTTGCACTTTATCAGTTTATTTATTCATGTGTGTATATATTTATATAATGATATATGGACACACTGATTTGTTTTTGTAGTCAATGCCTACTTTGTTCTGTGTGCTGAAGCAAAGCAGGAATTTCATTGTCCTATCAGGGACACACGACTATAAACTCACTTGAACTTGAAATGACTTGGATGAAAATGTAATGTTGGCATTGATCTGCCCACTGATTCCACACTCGCCTTGTTAGGGCCGAGGATGTGTTTGGTGTTTAATACCAATGTGTTTCTCATATACAGTTCCCCAACGAGGAGAACACCGTGCACAAGTTTGTGTCACCGCAGGAAGTGCTCCCCTTCACGGAAGGTGCGTAGTCCCGGGGAGAGAGGGCCCTGGGATAGACACTGGTCACTGCCTGAGAGCTCCCACCCCCACCCCACTCCGGCCAAGCCCAGCCCACCCTGGTAACATGTAGGCTCTGGGGTGGTCACTGTCTGAGAGATCTCACCACCAACCCCACTCCACCATAGTAACATGTAGGTCCTGGGGTGGTCACTGTCTGAGAGATCTCACCACCACCCCCACTCCACCATAGTAACATGTCGGCCCTGGGGTGATCACTGTCTGAGAGATCTCACCACCACCCCTACTCCACCCTAGTAACATGTAGGACCTGGGGTAGACACTGGTCACTGCCCGAGAGCTCCCACCCCCAGATCTCACCCCCACCCGGCCCGGCCCAGCCCACACTGGTAACGTGTAAGGCCTGGGGTAGACACTGCCCAAGGCAGAGAGCAGCCAGCCATGCTGTCTGTGTGGAATTTGCACGTTCTCCCTGTAACTGCGTGGGTTTCCTGTGGGTGCTCCTTTTCCTCCCACATCCCAAAGTTAATTGCTCCAGTGTTGGCTAGGGGGTGAATACAGGATATGGGGATGAGTGTGGGATTATTGTAATGGGGAGGGGGGGTTGGACAGATCCTCGGTTTCCACGCCATGCTGTTGTGCTCTCTCCAGCCGTCTCTCACTGCCTGTTGCTTGTATCCTACAGGGGAGATCCTGGGCAAAGTGAGCGCCTACTGCCCGGTGTTTGATTACGTGCCGCCAGAACTCATCACCCTCTTCATCTCCAACATTGGGGGCAACGCTCCATCCTATATCTACCGGCTGATGAGTGAACTCTACAACCCCGATGATCACCAGTTGTAACTCATTAAACTCTCTGGTACCCTGCCTGCCTGCCTGCCTGCCTCCATTCAGTACGTACATACAGAGCCTGCCCTCGTAGGGTGACCTGGTTCCACGGACCCCACAGCTGTGTGTCTGGTCGGCTGGGGCTCCACTCACTCAATCCTCACCCACAGGCCACTTCCTGGGCTGCCTCCAACACCTGCTGCACTGGGGCATTTCATCATCAGGTGTGTTCCAGGTATTAATGGGACTTGTGACCAACATGGAGACACTAGGAAGCTGGCCAAGTGTGGCTGACCAGAGGTTTCCTGTACCTCCCTCACCTTGCCCACAGGGGTCAGCACTGATCGACTGGCCACAGGTGTGGGAGAGAGAGAGAGAGGTGTTGGGTTTACTATCAGCTGCAGGTACGGTGAGCTACAAACTTGCTGCAGCAGCACTGACACAAAACATACATTATACACAAACTTTAGCAGACAGTGAAAAACGCAGCGCAACTAAAGCACACGATGAGAGAGCACGTCCACGTTGGTGCAAGAGGTGGTCCGTTGCTGAGGTGGGGTTACATAGAAACATAGAAAATAGGTGCAGGAGTAGGCCATTCGGCCCTTCGATCCTGCACCGCCATTTAATATGATCATGGCTGATCATCCAACCCAGTATCCTGTACCTGCCTTCTCTCCATACCCCCTGATCCCATTAGCCACAAGGGCCACATCTAACTCCCTCTTAAATATAGCCAATGAACTGGCCTCAACTACCTTCTGTGGCAGAGAATTCCACAGATTCTCTGTGTGAAAAATGATTTTCTCATCTCGGTCCTAAAAGACTTCCCCCTTATCCTTAAACAGTGACCCCTTGTCCTGGACTTCCCCAACATCGGGAACAATCTTCCTGCATCTAGCCTGTCCATCCCTTTAAGAATTTGTAAGTCTCTATGAGATCCCCCCTCAATCTTCTAAATTCCGGCGAGTACAAGCCGAGTCTATCCAGTCTTTCTTCATATGGAAGTCCTGCCATCCCTGGAATCAGTCTGGTGAACCTTCTCTGTACTTCCTCTATAGCAAGAATGTCTTTCCTCAGATTAGGAGACCAAAACTGTACGCAATACTCCAGGTGTGGTCTCACCAAGACCCTGTACAACTGCAGTAGAACCTCCCTGCTCCTGTACTCAAATCCTCCTGCTATGAATGCCAACATACCATTCGCTTTCTTCACAGTCTGCTGCACCGGCATGCCTACTTTTAATGACTGGTGTACCATGACACCCAGGTCTCGTTGCATCTCCCCTTTTCCTAATCGGTCACCATTCAAATAATAGTCCACTTTCCTGGTTTTGCCACCTCACATTTATCCACATTATACTGCATCTGCCATGCATTTGCCCACTCACCCAGCCTATCAAGTCACCTTGCAGCCTTCTAGCATCCTTGTCACAGCCAACACTGCCCCCCAGCTTAGTGTCATCCGCAAACTTGGTGATGTTGCATTTAATTCCCTCGTCCAAATCATTAATATATATTGTAAATAGCTGGGGTCCCAGCACTGAGCCTTGCGGTACCCCACTAGTCACTGCCTGCCATTCTGAAAATGACCCGTTCACTCCCACTCTTTACTTCCTGTCTGCCAGCCAGTTCTCTATCCACATCAATACTGAACCCCCAATACCGTGTGCTTTAAGTTTGTATACTAATCTCTTGTGTGGGACCTTGTCGAAAGCCTTCTGAAAGTCCAGATATAACACATCCACTGCTTCTCCCTTATCCACTCTACTAGTTACATCCTCAAAAAATTCAATAATATTCGTCAGACATGATTTACCTTTCGTAAATCCATGCTGACTTTGTCCAATGATTTCACCACTTTCCAAATGGACTGCTATCCCACCTTTAATAACTGACTCTAGCATTTTCCCCACTACCGATGTTAGACTAACTGGTCTGTAATTCCCCGTTTTCTCTCTCCCTCCTTTTTTTAAAAAGTGGGGTTACATTAGCTACCCTCCAATCCTCAGGAACTACTCCAGAATCTAAAGAGTTTTGAAAAATTATCACTAAGGCATCCACTATATCTGGGGCTACTTCCTTAAGTACTCTGGGATGCCGCCTACCTGGCCATGGGGATTTATCAGCCTTTTATCCATTCAATTTACCTAACACCACTTTCCGGCTAACCTGGATTTCACTCAGTTCCTCCATCTCATTTGACCCGCGATCCTCTGCTACTTCCGGCAAATTATCTATGTGTTCCTTAGTGAAGATAGAACCAAAGTAGTTATTCAATTAGTCTGCCATGTCCTTGTTCCCCATGATCAATTCACCCGTTTCTGACTGCAAGGGACCTACATTTGTTTTAACTGATCTTTTTCGCTTCACATATCGATAAAAACCTTTGCAGTCAGTTTTTATGTTTCCTGCCAGTTTTCTTGCATAATCCATTTTCTCTTTCCTAATTAAGCCCTTTGTCCTCCTCTGTTGGACTCTGAATTTCTCCCAGTCCTCTGGTAGGCTGTTTTCTCTGGCTAATTTGTATGCTTCATCTTATGCTTTGATACTATACCTGATGTATTCTTTTGCCAAACTGGGATGAACAATTGTTGTAGTTCATCCATGCAGTCTTTAAATGCCTTCCACTGCATATCCATCGTCAACCCTTCAAGAATCAATTGCCAGTCTATCTTGGCCAATTCACATCTCATACCCTCAAAGTTACCTTTCTTTAAGTTCAGGACCCGTGTTTCTGAATTAACAATGTCACTCTCCATCCTAATGAAGAACTCAACCAGATTATGGTCACTCTTGCCCAAGGGGCCACGCACAACAAGACTGCTAACTAACCCTTCCTCATTACTCAATACCCAGTCTAAAATAGCCTGCTCTCTCGTTGGCTCCTCTACATGTTGGTTTAGAAAACTATCCCGCATACATTCCAAGAAATCCTCTTCCTCAGCACCCCTGCCTATTTGATTCACTCAATCTATATGTAGATTGAAGTCACCCATTATAACGGTTTTACCTTTGTTGCACGCATTTCTAATTTCCTGTTTGATGCCATCCCCAACTCCACTACTACTGTTAGGTGGCCTGTACACAACTCCCACTAGCATTTTCTGCCCCTTAGTGTTTTGCAGCTCCACCCATATCGATTCCACATCCTCCAAGCTAATGTCCTTCCTTTCTATTGCATTAATCTCCTCTCTAACCAGCAACGCTACCCCACCTCCTTTTCCTCTCTGTCTATCCCTCCTGAATATTGAATATCCCTGGATGTTCAGCTCCAAGCTCCTCACCCTGGAGCCATGTCTCCGTGATCCCAACTATATCATAATCATTAATAGCTATCTGCACATTCAACTCGTCCACCTTATTACGAATGCTCCTCGCATTGAGACACAAAGCCTTCAGGCTTGTTTTTACAACGCTCTTGCCCCTTTTACAATTATGTTGAAAGGTGACCCTTTTTGATTTTTGCCCTGGATTTGTCTGACTGCCTACTTTTCACCTTGCTACCTATTGCTTCTATCCTCATTTTACGCCCCTCTGTCTCTCTGCTCACACATTTAAGAAACCCACCACCTCTTATTCTCTGTTTATTATTTTTTTCTTCTCCCCCCCCCTACGTTTTGCGTCCGACTGCATTCCTTCTCTGCCTCCAGCCTCACACACGGTCTACTTGCTTTCTCTATTTGAGTCCCTCCCCCCCAACCGATCTAGTTAAGGCTGTGTGGGTGTGTTCCTGAACCTGGTGGTGTGGGACGAGGCATCTGTACCTCCAGCCAGCCGGTAGCAGTGAGAAGAGGGCACGAGTGATAGGTTGAATGTCCTTAAATGTCCAAAAGCAATAGAGGAGGATGCTGACAATTATGTCCTGTGGCATTGCTGCCCACTGCACCCTCCCGGCACCTCCACTACCAAGAAACACGGCACAGCAAAGCAGCTTCATTTATTAGAATAAATAGTATTGGAATAAAAGTTACAAAGTGCACACACACACACACACACACACACACACAGGAGGCAAGGAGTTCCTACCTCCAGTATCACACCTTGAAAGAACATGGTGGTCAAGATACCTGGGCAGCCTCAGGGTGGTACACTGGGCCTTTGCCCATTTCATACCAAAGCAGCAGGCTGGTACAGCACAGCTCCAGGTTTCTCAGCTCCGGGCAATCATTGAACAGCTTTACAGCCCGTCCACAGTGTCCACGCTGTCCGCAGCTTTTGTAAGTTAGGTTTGTGGTCAACCTGTGGATCAGAATAAATGCACATAACGTTCCAGGTGAGCGGTAATATGCTTGGGTTCATAACACACCACAATCACACACGGACCCGGCGTTGAACGGTAATATGCTTGGGTTCACAACACACCACAACACACAAACACACCACAACGCACCACAACACACAACACACCATCACACCACAAACACACACAAACACACCACAACACACAAACACACCATCACACCACAAACACACACAAACACACCACAACACACAAACACACCATCACACCACAATACATCATCACACCAAAACCACACCACACCCCACAAACGCACATGGACCTGTCATCATCATCCCCTGAACAAAATCACGCCAAATACATTTCCACCCCCATCGACCCACCACACAGGAGCTGTAACAACATCTCCAACCAACTCTGATAACCAGTTATATCTGCCTTGAACAATGACCTGGCTTCACAGACCCCAGGCCGTGTACAGCTACAATGAAGATCTTGTTTTGCAGCAGCAGTACAGCTTTGTACAACACACACTCACACACACATATTACTATGCTTACGTATTCTATTGTGCTTCTGCAAGTAAGAATGTCATTGTTCTATCTGGGACATATGACAATAAACACATTAATGGCACAAACTGCAAGACAGTACAAAGACAAAATGCTGCATTAGCAGGCAGACCAACCCTTCCAGCTTCAGTTTACTCCTGATAAATGTGAAGTGATGCTTGAGAAGTGAAATAGGGACAGGACATGTACGGTAAATAGGTGGATGCTACACAACATCGATGAACAGATACACTGGGGATCTGATCCAATCTGCCCGGAAAGTGGCAACACATGGATAGTATGTTGAAGGCAGCACACATGCCTGCCCCCGTAGGTCAGAGCATAGAACACAAGAGTTAGGATGTTATGGTGCAGCTCTATAAAGCGTTCCAGTGGGAATTGTGGGCAGAACTGAACTGTTCTTCCATTTTGGCTTTCAACGTGGGCACCACTTCACTGTGGGAATCAAACCTTTGACTCTAAGGGCCACCTGCACCAGGCCTGTTTAGCATAGCGTCAAAAGTTTGCTTAATGGATGTCAGGACTGTCTTATGAACAAAAACTGCATAGACTCGGTTTATACTCTCTAGAATCTAGGAGATTGAGAGGGGATCTTATAGAAACTTACAAAATTCTTAAGGGGTTGGACAGGCTAGATGCAGGAAGATTGTTCCCGATGTCGGGGAGGTCCAGGACAAGGGGTCACAGCTTAAGGATAAGGGGGAAATCCTTCAGGACCGAGATGAGAAGGACTTTTTTCACACAGAGAGTGGTGGGTCTCTGGAGCTCTCTGCCACAGAGGGTAGTTGAGGCCATATCATTGGCTATCTTTAAGAGCAAGTTAGATGTGGCCCTTGTGGCTAAGGGGATCAGAGGGTATGGAGAGAAGGCAGGTACGGGATACTGAGTTGGATGATCAGCCATGATTATATTGAATGGCGGTGCAGGCTCGAAGGGCCGAATGGCCTACTCCTGCACCTAATTTCTATGTTTCTATGTCTATGTAATGCAAAGAGCTTCTGAAGTCAAGGTTACAGCGAGATACCCTAACCTTCCCACATAGATAAAGAAGCCTGTTACACAGTGGAAAGTTACTGAATGCTGGCTCAAAGTCAAAGTCACTTGTATTCCTCACACGAAGGTGCAGTGAACCGTGATTAACTTATCAAAAATGATATCACAATACTGCATGCTTTACACGCGAGGGCAATCTCTTGCATCACGTGATTGCTAATAGAGTAGCTACAGTTTGATAGTGACTCACGTCTGGTGTAAATTATTCCAACAGCTCCCACACAATAGGCACCTTCATGGACAAGTCATGGAGCAGGGAAACAGGCCCATCGGCCCAACTTGCCCAGGCCGACCAAGATGCCCGATCTAAGTCTAGTCCCCACGTATGGCCCATATCCCTTTAAATCTTTCCTATGATGTGTCTGAATCAGCGCTACACCGCTATATTCTGCACTCTGTATCTTCCCCTTTGTTACCTATTGAGATTGGTTTGATTGTATTTATGTATGGTATATCTGATCTGTTTGGGTAGAAAGCAAATATCACAATAATAAATCTAAACCATGTACCTGTCCAAGTGTTTTTTAAATGTTTTTTCATTCTATCTCTTCTGGCAGTCAAAGCTGCCCCTCAGATTCCTATCAAATCTTTCACCTTAAACCTGTCCTCTAATTCTTGATTCCTCCATACGTTGCATTCCCCCTATAGCGATCATTATGTTTACACCTCTACAAGATCACACCTGCTTCCTGCACTCCAAAGAATAATGTCCTAGCCTGCCCAACCTCTCATAAGGCCATAAGTGATAGGAGTAGAATTAGGCTATTCGGCCCATCAAGTCTACTCCGCCATCTAGCTCTCCCTCCTAACCCCATTCTCCTGCCTTCTCCCCATAACCCCTGACACCCGCACTAATCAACAATCTATCTATCTATGTCTTAAAAATATACACAGACAGCCTCCACAGCCTTCTGTGACAAACAATTGCACAGATTCATCACCCTCTGACTAAATACATTTCTCCTAATCTCCTTCCTAAAAGAATGTCCTTTAATTCTGAGGCTGTGACCTCTGGTCCTGTACTCTCCCACTAGTGGAAACATCCTCTCCACATCCACTCTATCCAGGCCTTTCATTATTCTGAATGTTTCAATGAGGTTCCCCCTCATCCTTCGAAACTCCAGCAAGTCCAGGCTCAGTGCCGACAAACGCTCATCATAGGTTAGCCCACTCATTGCTGGGATCATTCTTGTAAACCTCCTCTGGACCCTCTCCAGACCCAGCACATCCTTCCTCAGATATGGTGCCCAAAATTGTTCACAATATTCCAGATGCGGCCTGACCAGCGCCTTATAGAGCCTCAGCATTACATCCCTGTTTTTGTACACAAGCCCTCTTGTATACAAGCGGTTGCTTTCTTTGCAAGTCCCTTTGCACCTCCGATTTCTGATTCTCTCCCCATTTAGAAAATAGTCTACGCCTTTATTCCTACAATCAAAACGCACGACTCCACACTTTGCTCCACTATATTCCATCTGCCACTTCCCTGCCCACTCTCCCAACCTGTCCAAGTCCTTCTGCAGACTCCCTGCTTTCTCTACACTACCTGCCCCTCCACCGATTGTCGTATCATCTGCAAACTTGGCCACAAAGTCTTCAATCCCCTCGTCCAAATCATTAATATACAACGTGAAGGGTCGCGACCCCAGCACCGACCCCTGCGGAACTCCACTAGTCACTGGCTAGTTACTCCCGCGGTAGCTCAGGCCCTCAAGTCCTGGCAACACCCTCCTAATTCTTCTCTGCAGCCTTTCCAGCTTAACAACATCCTTCCTAAAGCTGGGGGACTAAAACTGCACACATTAGACCAAATGCAGTCTCACCAATGTTCTGTACAACTGTAACATTACATCATAACGTCTACTACAATCAGTCTGAAGAAGGGACCCGACCCGAAACATCGCCTGCCCATGTTCTCCACAGATGCTGCCTGACCCGCTGAGTTACTCCAGCACTCTGGGTCCATGTTAAATAACTACTTTGGTTCTGTCTTCACTAAGGAAGACATAAATAATCTGCCGGAAATAGCAGGGGACCAGGGGTCAAATGAGATGGAGGAACTGAGTGAAATCCAGGTTAGTCGGGAAGTGGTGTTGGATAAATTGAATGGATTAAAGGCCGATAAATCCCCAGGACCAGATAGGCTGCATCCCAGAGTGCTTAAGGAAGTAGCCCCAGAAATAGTGGATGCATTAGTGATAAATTTACAAAACTCTTTAGATTCTGGAGTAGTTCCTGAGGATTGGAGGGTAGTTAATGTAACCCCACTTTATAAAAAGGGAGGGAGAGAGAAAACGGGGAATTACAGACCAGTTAGTCTAACATCGGTAGTGGGAAAACTGCTAGAGTCAGTTATTAAAGATAGGATAGCAGCACATTTGGAAAGTGGTGAAATCATTGGACAAAGTCAGCATGGATTTATAAAAGGTAAATCATGTCTGACGAATCTTATAGAATTTTTCAAGGATGTAACTACTAGAGTGGATAAGGGAGAACCAGTGGATGTGTTATATCTAGACTTTCAGAAAGCTTTCGACAAGGCCCCACATAAGAGATTAGTATACAAATTTAAAGCACACGGTATTGGGGTTTCAGTATTGATGTGGATAGAAAACTGGCTGGCAGACAGGAAGCAAAGAGTAGGAGTAAACGGGTCCTTTTTAGAATTGCAGGCAGTGACTAGTGGGGTACCGCAAGGCTCAGTGCTGGGACCCCAGCTATTTACAATATATATTAATGATTTGGATGAAGGAATTGAATGTAGCATCTCCAAGTTTGATGATGACACGAAGCTGGGGGGCAGTGTTAGCTGTGAGGAGGATGCTAGGAGGCTGCAAGGTGACTTGGATAGGTTGGGTGAGTGTGCAAATGCATGGCAGATGCAGTATAATGGGGATAAATGTGAGGTTATCCACTTTGGTGGCAAAAACAGGAGGGTAGACTATTATCTTAATGGTGGCAAATTAGGAAAAGGGGAGATGCAACGAGACCTGGGTGTCATGGTACACCAATCATTGAAAGTAGGCATGCAGGTGCAGCAGGCAGTGAAGAAAGCGAATGGTATGTTGGCATTCATAGCGAAAGGATTTGAGTATAGGAGCAGGGAGGTTCTACTGCAGTTGTACAGGGCCTTGGTGAGACCACACCTGGAGTATTGTGTACAATTTTGGTCTCCTAATCTGAGGAAAGACATTCTTGCCATAGAGGGAGTACAAAGGTTCACCAGACTGATTCCTGGGATGTCAGGACTTTCATATGAAGAAAGACTTGATAGACTCGGCTTGTACTCGCTAGAATTTAGAAGATTGTGGGGGGTTCTTATAGAAACTTACAAAATTCTTAAGGGGTTGGACAGGCTAGATGCAGGAAGATTGTTCCCGATGTTGGGAACAAGGGGTCACAGTTTAAGGATAAGGGGGAAGTCTTTTAGGACCGAGATGAGAAAAACATTTTTCACACAGAGTGGTGAATCTGTGGAATTCTCTGCCACAGAAAGTAGTTGAGGCCAGTTCATTGGCTATATTTAAGAGGGAGTTAGATGTGGCTCTCGTGGCTAGAGGGATCAGGGGGTATGGAGAGAAGGCAGGTACAGGATACTGAGTTGGATGATCAGCCATGATCATATTGAATGGCGGTGCAGGCTCGAAGGGCCTACTCCTGCACCTATTTTCTATGTTTCTATGTTCTCCACAGATGCTGCCTGACCCACTGAGTTACTCCAGATCTCTGTGTCCATGTTCTCCACAGATGCTGCCTGACCCGCTGAGTTACTCCAGATCTCTGTGTCCATGTTCTCCACAGATGCTGCCTGACCCGCTGAGTTACTCCAGATCTCTGTGTCCATGTTCTCCACAGATGCTGCCTGACCCGCTGAGTTACTCCAGATCTCTGTGTCCATGTTCTCCACAGATGCTGCCTGACCCGCTGAGTTACTCCAGATCTCTGGGTCCATGTTCTCCACAGATGCTGCCTGACCCGCTGAGTTACTCCAGCACCATTCTAGTAAACCTCTGGTGCACCCTCTCCAAAGCCTCCACATTGTTCCTGTAATGGGGTGATGCTCCAGTTTGATTGAGGATTGCCTGTGGACATACCTGGTGGTTGATGTCCAGGTGATTCAGGTGATCCAGGTCTGCCAGAGGGAGGATGGAGGGCCGGCCGTGGGCACACTGGAAGGGCAGGTGACAGCTGGCCAGGGAACCCATCAGGCTGCTGCACTCGTCCACACTCAGACCGTGGCCAAACTTCACCGCCCCTGTCAGCATGTACAACACAGGCAATGAGCAGTAACAGAGCAACTCCTCACCATGCTTTAACCACAGGGTGGTGAATCTGGGGATTTCATTGCCACTGAAGGCTGTGCAAGTCATCAATGGATATTGTTGAGGCAGAGATAGAGATTTGTGATCAGGGGTTACGGGGAGAAGGCAGGAGAATGGCTTAGGGGGGAGAGATAGATCAGCCATGATTGAATGGTGGAATAGACGATGGGTCGACTGGCCTAATACTGCTCCTATCACTTATGAGCATGAAGCATTTGCTGAAAGCAGCCGTTGAGGTGCAGCAACATAATGGTGTAGGAGGATGAGAATGCCGGGGCAGGGGTACAGGTCCACAGCGAGAGAGTGTCTCCTCATGGGGAGAGCGCAGCACAACGCCACTGATCCTGGCACAGCACAGGCTGGCTCATTCTGTCATCTTCACTGGACCTTAGAATGAGAGGGGGGCTCCTATAAAGCACCAAAGTCCTGCAGCAACAGAGTGGGTGCGTGCAGGAATAGAGGGGGTGCGTGCAGGAGTAGAGGGGGTGCGTGCAGGATTAGAGGGGGTGCGTGCAGGATTAGAGGGGGTGCGTGCAGGAAGGGTGCTTCCATCACCATGGGTGCAGAGCCTGGGGTCACAGTATTCATCATAGACTGAGATCAGTGAGATCCCAAAGCTGATGGTTGTGAACCTGGGAACTTCACCACGACAGGTGACATATACCCCGTGCAATGATGACATGCGGTGGGAGGGGGTTCCTGCTGCTTGGGGGGGGGGGGGGGGGGTTTGTGGTGTGGTTCCTGTGGCGGGTGGGGGTGGGGGTGGGGGTGGGGTCCCTTGGCAGTGGGGGATTGGGGGGGTTCCCAGAGTTGGGGGGGGGGGGGCTACTCACCGTGACAGGCCTGTGAGGCGAGCACCTTCAGCATGGTCCGTGACAGCATGGCGGGGGCACCTCCCCTGGTCTGGAGCACCTGGTGACACGAGGGAGGAGGGGGGGGGGGTCACCGAGAGACCACTTAGCACTCCCCCCCCCCACCCCCATCGCACCCACTCCCTCCCCCCCCCCCCCCCGCGACAGGGGGGCACTGAGACCACTCATCCCACCCCCACCCACCCACTCCCCTCCCACCCATTCCGAGACAGGGGGAGAGGGGGGTCACTGAGAGACCAGCACACGGGGATGGGGGGGGGGGGGAATGATAGAGCTGCACTGGGGGTGGGGAATGATGCACCCAGTACCCCAGCCTGTTGCCCCTCCCCTCTCCATCTACTCCCCTCTCCATCCATTCCCCCCTCTCCACCAACTTCCCCCACTCCCGCTGCCCACCCACTCCCCCTGCCCACCCACTACCCCCCACCCACTTTACCCAGTCAGCAACAACTCACCTCAATCTGTTCTCTGAGGAGCTCCTGCAGGAACAGAGAGACACAGGGTTCAGGGGGAGAAGAAGGGGACAAGAGGGGTTCAGTGGGAAGGGTACCCCACCATCTCGACCGTGGTAAATTCCACCCAGCTCAGCACACATTCCCAAACACAGCCATCCTGAATGTCAGGTGCCCTCAGAGAAGGTTTCAAGCTGTTTCTGGAAAATCCAGCCTTCAGCAGCCTGCAGTTTCTAACCCTAATCCCCAACGCTCACAACTCCATCTGGGATGCAGCCCAGACCATCACGCAAACCAACATCCCTTCCATCGACTCCATCTACACCTCACGCTGCCTCAGCAAGGCCAGCAGCATCATCAAGGACCACTCCCTCCTCCCCTCTGCAAAAGATATATAGGTGTGAAAATATTGCCTATTGTCTGAAAGGCACAGCTCCAGATTCAGGGTCAGTCTCTTCCCAGCTGTTATCAGACAACGGAACCATCCTACCACAACCAGAGAGCGGTCCTGAACTACTATCTGGCCATCGTGGCTATCCATCGAGGTCGAGGATGATGGTCTACGTTCTGGTGTTTTTATGGGCTCTCAGGTGGCTAATGACTCCAATCCCGGCTTTGCAGCTCACAGAACAAAGACTCCTGTGCGTGTGTTTGTTTAACGTGTACATGATGTTGCGCTCCAAGATGCACACGGCCCTTCACTAATCAATCAACTCATTCCAATGGCAAGGGAACCAAGACGCTTGGAGCTGAGAGATCCGTTGCATCCTTCATCCTCCTTCACAGCCGTTGAGTTCAAGATAACTTTGTCCGCCTGGTCCGGCGTTGAGGTCTTGTAGGTTGGATGGTTCTTAGTGTGGACCCTCATCCTCGACCTTACCGCCATGGGTGGCCCTACCAGAAGCTGGTGCTTCCAACAGCATCGCTCTCTGAATCATTGGGTCACGCAAGCCTCGTCACCACGACAAGGTCAACCATCCGAAGAACTATCTATCTGACCGCTGCATCAGAGACCCTCGGACTATTTTTGATCGGATTTTATCGTGCACTAAATGTTATTCCCTTATCATGCTGAATATTCAGGGTTATATGTCCTCTAACAAAGACAGGAAGGTGGGCTGAGGGGATGAGTGCATTCTTAGAGCAGCTTGTACTGTAGCTGACCAGGGAAAAGGCAATCTTGGATTTGGTGTTATGTAATGAACAGGATTGGATAAGGAAACTCAAGGTAAAGGAACCATTAAGAGGTAGTGATCACAACATAAGTCTTCATCTGCAATTTGAGAGGGAGAAGGTGAAATAGGATGTGTCGGTATTCCAGTTGGGCAAAGGGGACTACAGAGGCATGAGGGAGTAGCTGGCCAAAGTTGACTGGATAGGGGCCCCGAGCAGGGGTGACGGTGGAACAGCAATGGCAGGAATTTCTGGGAATAATCCGGAATTCTGATCTTTTCATTCCAAAGAGGAAGGAAGATTCTAGGGGGAGAAAGAGGCGACCGTGGCTGACAAGGGAAGTCAAGGACAGTATAAAACGAAAAGAGAAGGCGTATAACATAGCAAAGAGTAGTGGGAAGCCAGAGGATTGGGAAACTTTTAAAGAACAACAGAAGGAAACTAAAAAGGCAATACGGGGAGACAAGATGAAATATGAGGGCAAACTGCAGCGTGCCCCATGCGTTGACACACACATCGCGCCCATACGCACAGTGCCCCACATGTACACAGTGCCACACACATGCACACACATCGTGCCCGTACACACAGCACGCCTGTACAGTGCCCCACACGTACACAGTGCCACACACACGTACACACACAGCACGCCCGTACACAGTGCCCCACACGTACACACACACAGCGGGCCCGTACACACACGCGCCCGTACACACAGCACGCCTGTACACAGTGCCCCACACGTACACACACACAGCGCGCCCGTACACAGTGCCCCACACGTACACACACACAGCGCGCCCGTACACACACGCGCCCGTACACACACGTTTAGTGCACCACACACAGTGCCACACACATAGTGCACCCGTACACACACGCGCCCGTACACACACGTTTAGTGCCACACACATAGCGCACCCGTACACACAGCGCGCCCATACACACACGTTTAGTGCCCCACACACAGTGTCACACACGTTTACACACATGCCTAGTGCCCCATGCGTGTGTCGATGTTGCCGTGTCCCGTGTAGGAACCGTGTGCCGTGTTGGAGCAGTGTGTAGGAGCCGTGTGCCGTGTTGGAGCAGTGTGTAGGAGCCGTGTGCAGTGTTGGAGCCGTGTGCCGTGTAGGAGCCATGTCCGTGTAGGAGCCGTGTGTAGGAGCCGTGTGCCGTGTTGGAGCCGTGTGCCGTGTAGGAGCAATGTGCCGTGTTGGAGCCGTGTGTAGGAGCCGTGTGCCGTGTTGGAGCAGTGTGTAGGAACCGTGTGCCGTGTTGGAGCAGTGTGTAGGAGCCGTGTGCCGTGTTGGAGCAGTGTGTAGGAGCCGTGTGCAGTGTTGGAGCCGTGTGCCGTGTAGGAGCCATGTCCGTGTAGGAGCCGTGTGTAGGAGCCGTGTGCCGTGTTGGAGCCGTGTGCCGTGTAGGAGCAATGTGCCGTGTTGGAGCCGTGTGTAGGAGCCGTGTGCCGTGTTGGAGCAGTGTGTAGGAGCCGTGTGCAGTGTAGGAGCCGTGTGCCGTGTTAGAGCCATGTGCCGTGTAGGAGCCGTGTGTAGGAGCCGTGTGCCGTGTTGGAGCCGTGTGCCGTGTAGGAGCAATGTGCCGTGTTGGAGCCGTGTGTAGGAGCCGTGTGCCGTGTTGGAGCCGTGTGCAGTGTAGGAGCCGTGTGCCGTGTAGGAGCCATGTGCCGTGTAGGAGCCGTGTGCCGTGTAGGATCCGTGTGGAGAGGCCATCTTGCCTGCACTATAGTTTGAGTGACGGGTTGTCGTCCTCTTCGAGCCTCAGTTGCTTCTCTCTGCACGAAGCAGGCCGGCACCCTCTTCACAAGTACGCCCGCATCCTCAGTCTCTCCCAATTCCAGCTCCACGCCAGCAACCTCCAACTGATCCAGGTGTAGCCTGTGGGGGACCCACACCATCA
This sequence comes from Raja brachyura, assembly GCA_963514005.1. The sequence goes on from OY740789.1 coordinate 2,523,822, forward strand.
ACCCTCACTCCCAGTACAGGCCCCTGCACCAGCACCAGCACTGGCCCCTCACCCACCACTGGCCCCTCACCCACCACTGGCCCCTGCACCAGCACCAACACTGGCCCCTGCACCAGCACTGGCCCCTCACCCACCACTGCCCCTCACCCACCACTGGCCCCCCAACTCCCAGCACTGGCCCCTGCACCAACACTGGCCCCTGCACCAGCACTGGCTCCTGCACCAGCACTGGCCCCTCACCCACCACTGGCCCCCCACTCCCAGCACTGGCCCCCCACTCCCAGCACTGGCCCCCCCACTCCCAGCACTGGCCCCTGCACCAACACTGGTCCCTGCACCAGCACTGGCCCCTGCACCAGCACTGGCCCCTGCACCAGCACTGGCCCCTGCACACGCACTGGCCCCTGCACCCGCACCGGCCCCTGCACCCGCACCGGCCCCTGCACCCGCACCGGCCCCTACACCCGCACTGGCCCCTGCACCAGCACTGGTCCCTCACCCACCACTGCCCCCCACTCCCACCACTGGCCCCCCACTCCCAGCACTGGCCCCTGCACCAGCACTGGTCCCTGCACCAACACTGGCCCCTGCACCAGCACTGGCCCCTGCACCAGCACTGGCCCCTGCACCAGCACTGCCCCCTGCACCAGCGCTGGCCCCCCACTGGCCCCTGCCTGAGCAAGCTCCAAGGGCCCACTGCCTCCACCTTCGACTCACTATAACATGGACCCTCCCTGGACACATCAACACCTGGTGTGTTCCTGAATCCCTCTGTCCCTTACACTAGCAGTGCGAGCTCAGACCCCAGCAGGAGGAGCGAGAACTCCCTACACAGGCCGGGGGGAGGGGGAGGGGGTGGGGGGGTGATGGGCCGGCTCCTCACAGCCTGGCCTCACTAACCGTAGCAACCTGGCCTCGTCCGGAGAGCAGTGGATCTCCATGGGTGGACAGACGGTTGATGTGGTCAGCCTCCTGCGGCCACACTGACCCGGCACCAACTCGTAGCAGTCTGCGGGGACACACAGCGTCACACACGTGCTGGGGACACGGGCAGCGTGACCCCCTTCACTCCACCCCGAGACCTCAACCCCCTACCCCCGAGACCCCACCCCCATCACCCTGAGGCCCCATCCCCCACCCCGAGACCCCCACCCCCATCACCCTTCACCCCACCCTTCACCCCCATCACCCTTCACCCCACCCCGAGACCTCAACCCCCCACCCCGAGACCCCACCCCCATCACCCTGAGGCCCCATCCCCCACCCCAAGACCCCATTCCGAGACCCCACCCCGAGACCCCACCCCAGTCCCCCACCCCCTCACCCCGAGACCCCCACCCCGAGACCCCACCCCCCCACCCCGAGACCCCCACCCCCATTACCCCGAGACCCCACCCCATCACCCCGAGACCCCATCCCCCACCCCGAGACCCCCACCCCCATCACCCCAAGACCCCATCCCCCACCCCGAGACCCCCACCGCCATCACCCCAAGACCCCACCCTCTCACCCCGAGACCCCATCCCCCACCCCGAGACCCCACCCTCTCACCCCGAGACACCAACCCCTCACCCCGAGACCCCACCCTCTCACCCCGAGACCCCACCCCCCACCCCGAGACCCCACCCCCTCACCCCGAGACCCCACCCTCTCACCCCGAGACACCAACCCCTCACCCCGAGACCCCACCCCCCACCCCGAGACCCCACCCCCCACCCCCACCCCCTCACCCCGAGATCCCACCCTCTCACCCCGAGACCCCACCCTCTCACCCCGAGACACCAACCCCTCACCCCAAGACACCAACCCCTCACCCCGAGACACCCTCACCCCGACACCCCCGCCACCCAGAGACCCCACCCTCCTCACCGAGACCCCAACCCCCTCCCCGAGCTCCAACCCCCAGAGTCAGTTCCCTACCCCCCCAACCAGAATCTCAGCCACCGCACCACCCATACGCCCCCCCCTCCCCAACCGAGAGTCCCAAGACTCAGCTGCATCTGCACTCGAGACCCTGCCACATTTTCTCCCCACCCCCTCAACTTCAGCAAGGCCTTATGATACTGATCGGCATGGCAGCCTACCATGCAGAACCTTGTCGAACACCTTACTGAAGCCCATATATACACAACATCTACAGCTTTGCCTCATCAACAACTCTTGGTCACGTCTTCAAAAAACTCAGATTTGTGAGACACGACCTCCCACGTACAAAACCATGCTGACTATCCCTAATCAGCCCTTGCCCATCTAACTGCATGGATATCAGGATACGCTCTCGAATTCCCGCAGAATACTCTCTAGTAACTGACCAACTACAGATGTTAAGCTCACCACCCAGCATTTTCCCTGCAGCCCTTCTTGAATAGAGGCACATTTGCCACCCTCCAGTCTTCCGGCACCTCTCCTGTATTTAAAGACGACTCATAAATTTCAACCAGGGCTCCCGCAATTTCCTCTCTAGTTTCCCCACAATGTCCTCGGATATATCTGATCAGGCCCTGGAGATTTGTCTACCTTCGCACGTGATAGATAGCACCTTCAGCACCTCTTCGACCGTAACCCTGACTGCTCGCAAGACACTTCCATTGACTGCTCCAAGTTCCTCTGCCCTACTGTCTTTCTCCTCGGTAAATACAGAGGAGAAATACTCATTGAGGAGCTTATAAAAACATCCCACTTTCCTGACGTTCCTTTTCAATCAAGTTGAGCAAGTTCCTGCCTGATGCCCTGCACCAATTTAGCATTTTAACTTGTGGGCCTTCTCTGTGTTTATCCATAATTACCTTCAACCTAATAGAAGAGTGGACGCTGGTCCCAAAAGTCTCCACCACCAACACTTCACCCACCTGCCCCTCCCAGTTTCCCAAGACCAGATCAGGCATTGCCCTCTACATATTGCCTGAGGAAACTTTGCTGAACATTTAACAAATTCCACCCAGGCTAAACTTAATCCAGAAAACCAGCCACTGGCACCTTTCTGAGATTCATTAGTTAGTACAGTCTATGACTGGTCAACTGAAGCCAAGCACAAGCCAACCATTAGTACTCGGCACTCTATGCAACGCAACTATCACAGGTAACACAGCACGGAAACAGGCCCTTCAGCACATCTTACCCATGCCAACCAACATGCCCCATCTAAGGTAGACAGAAATGCTGGAGAAACTCAGCGGGTGCAGCAACATCTATGGTGCGAAGGAAATAGGCAACGTTTCAGGCCGAAACCCTTCTTCAGACCCATCTAAACTACTAATCTAAACTATCCATCTACCCATCTAAACTACTAACAGCCCCATCTAAACTACTTCCACCTGTCTATGTTTGACCCATATCCCTCTAAATCTACCCCAATCATGTACGTCTAAATGATGTTTAAATGTTATTAAAGGACCTGCCACAACGGCATCATCTGGCACCTTTCTATACACCAACATGCCATTGGCTTTCTTCTCTGCCTGCTGAACCTGCATGATTACTTTCAGTCACCGATGTACAAGCATACCCAGGTCTTGTTGCACCTCCCCTTCTCCTAATCTGACACCAATCAGATAATAATCTGCCTTCCTGTTCTTGCATCAAAGTGGATAGCCTCACATTTATCCACATTATACTGCATCTGCCCACTCACCCAACCTATCCAAGTCCCCCTGCAGCCTCATAGCATCCTCGTCGCAGCTCACACTACCACCCAGCTTTGTGTCATCCGCAAACTTGGAAATGTCTCTTCCCTCATCTAAATCATTAATATATATTGTAAGTAACTGGGGTCCCAGCACCAAGCCTTGCTGCACCCCACTAGTCATTGCCTGCCATTTTGAAAAGGACCCATTAATTCCTACTCTTTGCTTCCTGTCTGCCAGCCAGTTCTCTATCCACATCAATACTGAACCCCCAATACCGTGTGCTTTAAGTTTGTATACTAATCTCTTATGTGGGACCTTGTCGAAAGCCTTCCAAAAGTCTAGATAGAACACATCCACTGGTTCTCCCTTATCAACTCTGCTAGTTACATCCTCGAAAAATTCTATAAAATTCGTCAGACATGATTTACCTTTCGTAAATCCATGCTGACTTTGTCTAATGATTTCACCACTTTCCAAATGTGCTGCTATCCCACCTTTAATAACTGACTCTAGCAGTTTCCCCACTACCGATGTTACAGCTCTCTAACCATAGAAACATAGAAAATAGGTGCAGGAGTAGGCCATTCGGCCCTTCGAGCCTGCACCGCCATTCAATGTGATCATGGCTGATCATCCAACTCAGTATCCCGTACCTGCCTTCTCTCCATACCCCCTGATCCCTTTAGCCACCAGTGCCACATCTAACGCCCTCTTAAATATAGCCAATGAACTGGCCTCAACTACCTTCTGCGGCAGAGAATTCCAGAGACTCACCACTCTCTGTGTAAAGAATGTTTTCCTCATCTCGGTCCTAAAGGAATTCCCCCTTATCCTTAGACTATGACCCCTTGTTCTGGAACAAGGGGTCACAGTCAATGTCAATACCTTACCCCCAATACCATGTGCTCACTAATCTCTTGTGTGGGACCTTGTCAAAGGCTTTTTGAAAGTCCAGATACACCACATCCACTGCCTCTCTCTTTTCCATTCTACTAGTTACATCCTCAAAAAATTAGTCAAGCATGATTTCCCCTTCATAAATCCATGCTGACTTTCACCGATCCCGTCACTGCTTTCCAAAGGCGCTGTTATTACATCATTAATAATCGACTCAAGCATCCTCCCAACTACCTATGTCAGGCTAACTGGTCTTTAATTCCCTGTTTTCTATCGCCCTCCTTTCTTAAAAAGTTGGATTATATTGGCTACCCTCCAGTCCACAGGAACTACTCCAGAAACTAAAGAGGTTTGAAAAATTATCACTAAGGCATCCACTATTTCTGGGGCTACTTCCTTAAGTATCCTGGGATGCAGCCTATCTGGCCCTGGGGATTTATCGGCCTTTAATCCATTCAATTTACCCAACACCACTTTCCGGCTAACCTGGATTTCATTCAGTTCCTCCATCTCATTTGACCCGTGATCCCCTGCTATTTCCGGCAAATTATCTATGTGTTCCTTAGTGAAGACAGAACCAAAGTAGTTATTCAATTGGTCTGCCATGTCCTTATTCCCCATGATCAATTCACCTGTTTCTGACTGCAAGGGACCTACATTTGTTTTAACTAATCTTTCTCGCTTCACATATCGATAAGAACCTTTGCAGTCAGTTTTTAATGTTCCTGCCAGTTTTCTTTCATAATCCATTTTCTCTTTCCTAATTAAGCCCTTTGTCCTCCTCTGTTAGACTCTGAATTTCTCCCAGTCGAGAGACTGGGGCCGAGCCACAGCCCCTGTGACCCTGTGTGTGTGTGCCACCCACACTATAAAAGTAGGTGAAAGGCACGGCGTTAATAGTTGATGCTGTGGTGTGGGGGGAGTTGGTGCTGACCTGAGATGAGCTGTTCTAGACGCACCCTCTCGTGAGCAGCGTGCTGATCCACCAATACCAGCAAGTTGCTACCTGCAGTGGAATACACAGTGACACCTTGACAGAGATAGACACACAGTGACACAGTCACACCGCTCCACGGAGCGGCCGGCTCCCCTCCCACCGCGGACATCTGGATGAAAGATGGGAGAAGATGGATGCAAAATGCAATGAAGGAGGTGTGGGGAATGGGTGACTGGGTAGATGAGGGATCCAGTATAAAGGTTGGGGCATTGTGCAGCATCTTTACCAAGCATTGGTCACGTCTACACCGGACACTTTCTACAGTGTCTGAGTCGTTGGGGACATGCTAAACCTCCTCGCGTTTGAGGAAGTAGAGGAATTCAGGTACTTTCTTGACCAGAGCATCAATGTGGCTTGTCCAGGATCAGTAGCTGGTGATATTTACACCCAGGAAACTCTCAACCATCTCCACTTCAGCACCAGGATACAGACTGCACTCCTGGCATCAGTAACTAGCTCTTGAGGGAGCTCTTGTTGTAGACAGCAGAATGCAGCGAGTGATTGGATAGACTGGGCAGGTTTCCCCAGTGGTGAAGGAGCTGATGGTAGTGGAGCAGATGGGGTCCAGTGTTAGCATCACTTCCCTTTGGTAGATGTATCACAAAATAGAGCAGACCTTTAAGATGAGGGGAAGGACATTTAAAGGGATTTATCAGTCTACTGACCCCACCTGGTTCATTCCAGTCCCCAATAAAGTAAAGTGACCTGTGTCAATGACTAGAATATTTAGAAGTCACCTGGACAGATACATGGATAGGATAGGAAAGGTTTAGAAATATAGAAACATAGAAATTAGGTGCAGGAGTAGGCCATTCGGCCCTTCAAGCCTGCACCGCCATTCAATATGATCACGGCTGATCATCCAACTCAGTATCCTGTACCTGCCTTCTCTCCATACCCTCTGATCCCCTTAGCCACAAGGGCCACATCTAACTCCCTCTTAAATATAGCCAATGAACTGGCCTCAACTACCCTCTGTGGCAGAGAGTTCCAGAGACTCACCACTCTGTGTGAAAAAAGTCTTTCTCATCTTGGTCTTAAAGGATTTCCCCCTTATCCTTAAGGATAAGATGATTTCCCCCTTAGCTTAAGTTAAGGGGGTTTGGAGGGATATGGGTCAAATGTCAGCTGGTGGGACCAGTGTAGATGGGGCATGTTGGTCAGCATGGGCATGTTGGGCCGAAGGGCCTCTATGACTGTAACATAAGAAGTGCTTTGAAAGATTGGGGGTGGCCCACATCTGTGCCAACCCCTGGACAATCTGCAAACAGCAAAAATAGGTCTGTGGGGGGATGAAATGTCTTGCACTACATTCAGCTCTGGATCACCGTGACACCAAGGACACCTATGTCAAGATGCTACTCTCAGCTTTCAACACCACCGGACCAAAGAAACCATCTTTAAGCCTCTGGACTTCGGCCTTGAGGTCTCCACCTGCAACTGGACATCCTGACCGGGAGTTGGTTAGAATTGGTGAGAAGATGTCCTCCACCCTGTCCCTCACTGGCTCCATTCCCTGTATACCCACGGCTGAGTGGCCAAGTACAATGCTACTCCATCACTCATTATACCACAGGTGATCAATAACACTCATGAGGCGGACTACAGGATAGAGATCAGGAGCCCCGTCATGGTGTCAGGCCCTAGAGTTAGATTTAACTCTTAGGGCTAAGGGAATCAAGGGATATGGGGATAAAGCAGGAACGGGGTACTGATTTTAGATCATCAGCCATGATCATATTGAATGGCAGTGCTGGCTCAAAGGGCCGAATGGCCTACTCCTACACCTATTTTTCGATGTTTCTCTGTAGCTCTAATGCTGGTAAGATGTTGGATTCGGTTGTAGACCTGAGGAAACCAGGTAAACACAACTCATTCCTCATCAATGGCGGCTGTGGAGATGGTCAACACATTCACTTTCCCCAGCATCCACACCAGCAGCAACCTAACATGGTCACCTTACATCCACACCACCAGCAACCTAATATGGTCACTTCACATTGACGCAGTTATCGAGATCTTTGATATCTGAGAAGATTTGGCATGTTCACAATGATTCTCTCGAACCTCTCGAGGTTGGGAGGAAGTACTGTGATGGGATGAACTCTAGCCTTATGTGGCATGCTTCTGACCAAATGGGAGTAACAAGCTCTCCCCATCACAGGGCAAGCCAGGCCTACCTACAGTCCCTTTGTCCAGTCTGGTGTTTATCAAGCAGGCAATGAACTTGTTGTCCACCTGATTAAGGACCTGAAAGACAAAATTATCACAGAACTGGAGTCTGAGGAAATGTCTCCAGCACTCATCATCATTCACTCACCATGCTGTCCTCTGCTGATTATAGACAATAGGCGCAGGAGTAGGCCATTCGGCCCTTTGAGCCATTCAATGTGATCATGGCTGATCATCCGCAATCAGTACCCCATTCCTGCCTTCTCCTCATATCCCCTGACTCCGCTATTTTTAAGAGCCCTATCTAGCTCTCTCTTGAAAGTATCCAGAGAACCGGCCTCCACCGCCCTCTGAGGCAGAGAATTCCACACTCACCACTCTCTGTGTGAAAAAGTGTTTCCTCATCTTCGTTCTAAATGGCTTACCCCCTATTCTTAAACTGTGGCCCCTGGTTCTTGACTCCCCCAACATCGGGAACATGTTTCCAGCCTCTAGCGTGTCCAAACCCTTAATAATCTTATCTGTTTCAACACGTTCCCCTCTCATCCTTCTAAATTCCAGAGTATACAAGCCCATCCATTCCATTCTCTCAGCATATGACAATCCCGCCATCCCGGAAATTAACCTTGTGAACCTACGCTGCACTCCCTCAATAGCAAGAATGTCCTTCCTCAAATTTGGAGACTAAAACAGCACACAATACTCCAGGTGTGGTCTCTGTACAACTGCAGAAGGATCTCTTTGCTCCAATACTCAACTCCTCTTGTTATGAAGGCCAGCATGCCATTAGCTTTCTTCATTGCCTGCTGTACCTGCATGCTTATTTTCATTGACTGATGAACAAGGACGCCAGATCCCATTTTCCTTCCCCTTTTCCCAACTTGACACCATTTAGATAATAATCTGCCTTCCTGTTTTTGCTCCTATGTCAGACCTTGTCAAATGCTTTCTGAAAGTCCAGATACACTACATCCACTGGCTCTCCCTTGTTCATTTTCCTGGTTACGTCCTCAAAATATTACAGAAGATTAATCAAGCTTGATTCCCCCTTCATAAATCCACGCTGACTCGGACCAATCCCGTTACTGCTATCCAAATGTGCTGCTATTTCATCTTTTATGATTAACTCCAGCATCTTCCCCACCCCGATGTCAGGCTAACTGGTCTATAATTCCCTGTTTTCCCTCTCCCTCCTTTCTTAAAAAGTGGGATAATATTGGCTACCCTCCAATCCACAGGAACTGACCCTGAATCTATAGAACATTAGAAAATGATCACCAACGCATCCATGATTTCTAGAGCCACTTCCTCAAGTACCCTGGGATGCAGACCATCAGCCCCTGGGGATTTATCAGCCTTCAGTCCCATCAGTCTACCCAACACCCTTGAAGCCCAATGTGTACGAGCTCCTCACCTGCATTGATCTGATCATGTCCTTTGTAAAGCGGTAGGGATACAAGATGTTGTGGATCTTCACTGCTAAACTGTCCATGTGCACACTCCCAACATCAACAGCAACCTGGAACAAAGAAGAGCAGTGGTGGTGGAGGCAGATTCACTAGGTGCATTCAAAAAAGAGTTAGATTAGAGCTCTCAGGGCTAGCGGAGTCAAGGGATATGGGGAGAAGGCAGGAATAGGGTACTGATTGTGGATGATCAGCCATGATCACAGTGAATGGCATACTCCTGCACCCTATTGTCTATGTATCTATGTATCTCTATATTTCTATGGTGTGAACAGATTCCACCCCCAGCACACCATGAACCTTAGTTGGACACAAAATGCTGGAGTAACTCAGCAGGACAGGCAGCATCTCTGGAGAGAAGGAATGGGAGATGTTTTGGGTGGAGACCCTTCTTGAGAAGAAGGCTGTTGACGCGAAACGTCACCCATTCCTTCTCTCCAGAGATGCTGCCTGTCCTGCAGTTACTCCAGCATTTTGTGTCTACCTTCGATCTCAACCAGCATCTGCAGCTCTTTCCTAAATACTTTTGTGTACGTGCTTGTGCTCGTTGATGGCCTTTTGATGGCCTTTGGGGGGGGGGGGGGGGGGGGAGAATTTAAAACGACACACCCACATGTCAACATGGTTTCTTAAATAGTTCTTTGTGTTTCTCGATTTGCCACGAGACGCAAGGTGACAGGATGGAGGCGATGCTGATGACAGGATAAAAGCGCGCTCAAATTACTCCAGGACAATGCTGTGTAAAACACCTGACATTTATCACATTGCCTGTTTGTATTAAGGAGAAATCTGCCCGTCAACTGTGTAAACCTCACAGCACCTTGCCCTAGCTACTTATTGACCTCTAAATGCAGGAAGACAGATAGTTCAAGGTGCTTCCTGAGTAGTACCAAACAACAGTGGACACTGAAATACTTTTGGGCCCCAGTCTTTGGTGGTAAGTCAGGGGTGCAAATAAATAAAAAAACTGTTCACAGTGATAGATGTGGAGATTCTGGCTTATAACTAGCATGGAGTGGAGTCTGGAGAAGGGGCCAGTAATGATGGCAGTAATGCAACAAAGACCTCACAAGCAGCAGATCCTACCTCTGGGGACCGCAGAAAGACAGGGTTCTTCCACTCCAGAAACATGGATCGCAGCGAGTCACTTGATCCCAGCACAGCATCTGTCCAAACAGAACGAACACATCAGTGACACTGCATGGGGCTACTCAGCTCACTGTATCACTATATCCTTCAATGAGTTTAGCAGCAATGCTCACCATGTTCTAGGTCTGATCTAGCTAGGAAATTATGTCTTTATAAACTAAACAAGTCTGTAGCCTATTCTCCATTCTGTAATATTCTAGTCCTCCAGATACAAGCTCATTACTATATTGATCCTATTGATTACTTTCTGCATTTGTCCGTGTGGTCAGGATCCATTTGAACAAACTGTTGTGTCCAATATGAGGAAGGATGCGATCCCAGATTCAGGAAGAGGATCTAAGTTGACCAAGTGGGGAACATGGGATTGTTCTCCGAGGAGCTGGAAGCAGCTGAAACTCAGACTCTGGACAGTGGAAAAGACATTCCCAGTGGAGAACAATAGTTTGGCCTCGTCTAGACGTGTTTATTCTTCTGCATATAGCTCCCTACCCCTCAGCTGACACGGGCGTTGCCTGGCCTTACACAACTCAAATACCTGTGACTCGCGCCTTCCCCACCGAGATGCCGCCCTCTAGAGCCGATGGGTCATCGTGACGTGGGTTGCTATCAGGTACCCCACAGTTTAAAGATTATGAGGAGACTGTTAAGTAATCTTCTCCCTGTCACCTTAAACCTATGTCCCCTTTATAGACACCACTTTCATTGGAAATAAACCCGGGCTCTCTATCCTCTCATGGTTTTATACACAATGTCACCTTTCACCTCCAGAGAAAGCAGTCCCAGCCTGTCCAGCCTGCCCGTATAACTCCAATCCAGGCCGCAAGCTTGTGGTTATTCCCATCCTCCTAGTAGTGTGGTGACCAGGACTGTACGCAGCCAAAGCAGTGTTTGGTACAACGGACAGGACGTCCCAACACGTATTCAATACCTCACAACCCGGGCACCCGGCAGAGGGACAGGGGCCCAACGCAGGGAGACGGGGTCAGACATGACAGTGGGCAGCGATGACGTCGACTGTACATTTAGATGATTCTAGACCCCATCCACGGGATGTCAGTGTTGTGTCTCCAGTACACATATTGCCACGGCACAACGCACCTCTGTTGCAGGTTCCCCATCATCAAGTAGGTCCTGCACCGCATCCCAACATCTCCACACATAGACCCAGCTCACCCCAACATCTCCACGCATGGACCCAGCTCACCCCAACATCTCCACGCAGACCCAGCTCACCCCAACATCTCCACACATGGACCCAGCTCACCCCAACATCTCCACACAGACCCAGCTCACCCCAACATCTCCACACAGACCCAGCTCACCCCAACATCTCCACACATGGACCCAGCTCATCCCAACATCTCCACACAGACCAAGCTCACCCCAACATCTCCACACATAGACCCAGCTCACCCCAACATCTCCACACATGGACCCAGCTCACCCCAACATCTCCACGCATGGACCCAGCTCACCCCAACATCTCCACGCATGGACCCAGCTCACCCCAACACCTCCACACAGACCCAGCTCACTCCAACATCTCCACGCATAGACCCAGCTCACCCCAACATCTCCACACAGACCCAGCTCACCCCAACATCTCCACACGTGGACCCAGCTCACCCCAACATCTCCACACAGACCCAGCTCACCCCAACATCTCCACACATGGACCCAGCTCACCCCAACATCTCTACGCATGGACCCAGCTCACCCCAACATCTCCACATAGACCCAGCTCACCCCAACATCTCCACGCATAGACCCAGCTCACCCCAACAACTCCACGCATGGACCCAGCTCACCCCAACATCTCCACACAGACCCAGCTCACCCCAACATCTCCACACACATGGACCCAGCCCACCCCAACATCTCCACACATAGACCCAGCTCACCCCAACATCTCCACACACATGGACCCAGCTCACCCCAACATCTCCACACATAGACCCAGCTCACCCCAACATCTCCACGCATAGACCCAGCTCACCCCAACATCTCCACACAGACCCAGCTCACCCCAACATCTCCACACAGACCCAGCTCACCCCAACATCTCCACACATGGACCCAGCTCACCCCAACATCTCCACGCATGGACCCAGCTCACCCCAACATCTCCACACACAGACCCAGCTCACCCCAACATCTCCACACATAGACCCAGCTCACCCCAACATCTCCACACAGACCCAGCTCACCCCAACATCTCCACACACAGACCCAGCTCACCCCAACATCTCCACACACATGGACCCAGCTCACCCCAACATCTCCACACACAGACCCAGCTCATCCCAACATCTCCACACAGACCCAGCTCACGCCAACATCTCCACACACAGACCCAGCTCACCCCAACATCTCCACACACAGACCCAGCTCACCCCAACATCTCCACACAGACCAAGCTCACCCCAACATCTCCACACATAGACCCAGCTCACCCCAACATCTCCACACAGACACAGCTCACCCCAACATCTCCACACAGACCCAGCTCACCCCAACATCTCCACACATGGACCCAGCTCACCCCAACATCTCCACACAGACCCAGCTCACCCCAACATCTCCACACACAGACCCAGCTCATCCCAACATCTCCACACATAGACCCAGCTCACCCCAACATCTCCACACAGACCCAGCTCACCCCAACATCTCCACACATGGACCCAGCTCACCCCAACATCTCCACACAGACCAAGCTCACCCCAACATCTCCACACACAGACCCAGCTCATCCCAACATCTCCACACATAGACCCAGCTCACCCCAACATCTCCTCACAGACCCAGCTCACCCCAACATCTCCACACATGGACCCAGCTCACCCCAACATCTCCACGCAGACCCAGCTCACCCCAACATCTCCACACATGGACCCAGCTCACCCCAACATCTCCACACAGACCCAGCTCACCCCAACATCTCCACACAGACCCAGCTCACCCCAACATCTCCACACATGGACCCAGCTCATCCCAACATCTCCACACAGACCAAGCTCACCCCAACATCTCCACACATAGACCCAGCTCACCCCAACATCTCCACACATGGACCCAGCTCACCCCAACATCTCCACGCATGGACCCAGCTCACCCCAACATCTCCACGCATGGACCCAGCTCACCCCAACACCTCCACACAGACCCAGCTCACTCCAACATCTCCACGCATAGACCCAGCTCACCCCAACATCTCCACACAGACCCAGCTCACCCCAACATCTCCACACGTGGACCCAGCTCACCCCAACATCTCCACACAGACCCAGCTCACCCCAACATCTCCACACATGGACCCAGCTCACCCCAACATCTCTACGCATGGACCCAGCTCACCCCAACATCTCCACATAGACCCAGCTCACCCCAACATCTCCACGCATAGACCCAGCTCACCCCAACATCTCCACGCATGGACCCAGCTCACCCCAACATCTCCACACAGACCCAGCTCACCCCAACATCTCCACACACATGGACCCAGCCCACCCCAACATCTCCACACATAGACCCAGCTCACCCCAACATCTCCACACACATGGACCCAGCTCACCCCAACATCTCCACACATAGACCCAGCTCACCCCAACATCTCCATGCATAGACCCAGCTCACCCCAACATCTCCACACAGACCCAGCTCACCCCAACATCTCCACACAGACCCAGCTCACCCCAACATCTCCACACATGGACCCAGCTCACCCCAACATCTCCACGCATGGACCCAGCTCACCCCAACATCTCCACACACAGACCCAGCTCACCCCAACATCTCCACACATAGACCCAGCTCACCCCAACATCTCCACACAGACCCAGCTCACCCCAACATCTCCACACACAGACCCAGCTCACCCCAACATCTCCACACACATGGACCCAGCTCACCCCAACATCTCCACACACACAGACCCAGCTCACCCCAACATCTCCACACAGACCCAGCTCACCCCAACATCTCCACACACAGACCCAGCTCACCCCAACATCTCCACACACAGACCCAGCTCACCCCAACATCTCCACACAGACCCAGCTCACCCCAACATCTCCACACAGACCCAGCTCATCGCACACCTCCACAGGTAGACGCGGCTCATCCAACACAGATAGACCCAGCTCACCCCACACCTCCACACACATAGACCCAGCTCACCCCACACCTCCACACACATAGACCCAGCTCACCCCACACCTCCACACACATAGACCCAGCTCACCCCACACCTCCACACACATAGACCCAGCTCACCCCACACCACCACACACATAGGCCCAGCCTACGGACAGCGTCTTCCTGGCAACTCTATATAGGAGTAGGACAAGGAGCCTGTGAGCATGGGGGAGTTATGGATGGATGAATTAGGGCCAGTTGTCAGTGCAGGATTTACTGCTACCTAGAATTATCCTTCAGTTCTCGCTCAAAGCCCACCGCTTATCCTATGTAAACATCTGATTCCCCTCACCCCCTCCCCTCCACTCAACCCCTCCACTCCCTCTCCCTTCAACCCCTCCGCACCCCTTCCTCTCCTCTCCGTACACCCACCCATCTCCCCCTCCCCATCTCTAATTGTGTATCCCTGTGCTGCGAGCATGTTATTGCTGAGCCTGTCTGTCAGGATGGAGGACAGGTCAGGGGCACCCCAGCCTCTGGGCCAGATCTAGCACAAGGTGGTGCCTGCTGATCCCACATTCACCACATGGCAGGCCCCTCTCACCTCTCCCATCGGCGGCTCCATGCCTCTCGTCACGTGGCCGCGGCAGGAAGGGGAGCAAGGTCTGACTGCGGAATGGGTAGCACCTGTAGGGGCAGCCTAGAGAAAGCAGAAGGTCAGGTAACACACCTGGAGGACAGGTACAAACCAATCACATGTCCACCCACATAGGACGTCACTTCTGCCCATCAAGACTATGCTGGTTCACAGAACAATGAGCAACAATGAGGACCTGCCAGAGGGAGGTACATGTAATTATAATGTTTGAAAACATTTAGACAGGTATATGGACATGGAGGTTTAGAGGGACATGGGGCAAACCCGAGTAAATGGGACTTGCTCAGCCAGGCAGCTTGGGCAGCATGGACGAGTTGGGCCGAAGGGCCTTTTCCCACAATATCACTATTTGGCTAATCCTATTCCCCAGTAATTTGCTCTGAAAGATATTCTTTGTCACATTGACATTAACTCACCCTTCATTCTACCAGGGTGGCATGGTAGAGTTGCTGCCTCACAGCGCCAGAGACCCGGGTTTGATCCTCACTACGGGTGCTGTTGGAGTTTGTACGTTCTCCCCGTGACCTGCATGGGGTTTACTCCGGGATCTCCGGTTTCCTCCCACACTCCAAAAACGTACAAGTTTTTAGGTCAATTGGGCTTGGTATCATTGTAAATTGTCCCTATTGCGTGTAGGATAGTGTTTGTGTGCGGGGATCGTTGGTCGGCACCGACTCGGTGGGCTGAATGGCCTGTTTCCATGCTGTATCTCTAAACTAAACTACACCAATCACCTACATACTCCAACATGCAAACTCCACACAAAGAGCAGCATAGGTCAGGACTGGCCCCTGATGCTGGACTTGCATGGTAACAGCTCTACTAGTTGCACCACCCAGGGTGCCGTGTGAGAAATGCAAGAGAATGAGGAAATATACAGCAAACAGGCCCTTCAGCCCACCATGTCTACGCTGACCTTCCTCACTAATCCTGTTGTTCTTTGTTCATGCCTTAAGGACTCATCTAGAAGCTGCAGAAATGTTGAGAGAACAGTGAATGTTGTACCTCTTATTCAAGATTATCAGGGATAGGCCACGTATTTGCAGGCATGGGTCTAACGTCAGTGGTAGGGAAGTTATTGATAAAGATTGTGAAGGATTAATACGGACATTAATATCCCAGGCCTGGTAAGCATAGTGTTGCAGGTGACTGCCTGACTAATGTGATTGAGTTTGTGAAGAAGGAACTAAATATATTGATGAGGGTTGTGGTTGATGCCGTTGACAAGGATGGGCTGAAGCAAAAGCTGAGGATACGTGCCTCAGTGTTGGAGCTAAGGGGATGAGGCTGGAAATCAACCAAGTCAACTAAATGACTCATTGATGAGATCGAGGAGAATATCTCAAGGACATAACAAATAGGAGTTGTGGGCTGTCGAGCCTTCATACATGATTCACTGTTAAACAGCTAATTATTTGTTTCCTCACCTCCACTTGTCTGCCCCCCCCCCCCCCCACCCCCCCCGATTCCCAACACTCAATATTCAACACACTTAATGACAGCATCACCCATGTCATGGGGAAGAGAATTCTTAAATAGTCTGCTTCATTGCATTCTTGAAGGGACAATCCTGTGCCTCCTTCTCTTCCTTTTCTCCCTCAGTCTCGAGTTATGTGTTAAGATGAAGTTACCTATGCTGTAATGCTAATAAAGTCTTTGGATCTTAATCACTGTGCGTGACTTAAGTTATTCCAACAGCAGAGCTCAACATGGTGTCAGAGTACACGGACTCACTCCTTGCCTAATTATATTGCTTTTATTTTAGTTTGTTGTTTTCTCCAGTTTACATTATACTATGGCTTCTGCCCTCAGAAAACCAGAGATCCTGGTGTTTGACGAAGACCTGGCAGAACGGTGGCGTGTCTTTGAAGAAGATTTCTCAATCTACATTGAAGCGGCTCGCCCTACTGCTGCTCCAGGTGTTCGAGCTTCAATTCTTCTTAATCTAGCAGGCACAGAAGCTGCTCAACGTGCCTGAGATTTCATTATGAACCGGCTAGGTTTGACCCAGCTGGTGTCCAGATCGCTCCCGGCTGAATCTATCTGGGACCCTGACTGCCTACTAAGCAAATGCCGACAGTACTAACTTAGCTATGGAGAGGCATTTGTTCTTTTCTCGAAGCCAGAGATGGGGCGAATCTGTTGAATTGTATGTTAGTGCTTTGACGCAAATTCAGAGATATATGTGACAGCCTAGTACATGACCGTCTGGTCTACGGTGTCCGCAATAATAAATTACTCGACGAGTTACTGCGAGATGCTGAGCTCACTCTGGAGACTGCTGAAAACCGCTGCCGCATTGCTGAAATGGCTGACGCTCATACAAGTTTTAGGGCATGGACCCCACTCTGCTCATGACATTAATGTTGCAGGCATGTCTTTTCAAATCTCTCGCCGTTGTCCACAAGTGCCCGACAGCTCTATCGTTAGACTAATAGACAACTGTTTTAACTGTGGGGGTTTGCATGCTGCAACTCGTGACCATTGCCCTGCATATGGAAAATTATGTTGTTTTTGTAACAAAAGGAACCATTTCTTCAGATGCTGTCGCTCGCGTAGCAAAAGTTCAAACAAGACAATCTGTTAATTTACTCGGCCATGAGAACCGGCTCTCAGAACGCTCTCAACCAGCTCCCACAGATTTGCAGGCCACTAGCGAAGATTTTGACTTGGACTTTCACTCCTTGTCTGATTTACTGCACAAACAACTACATCGCAAAGTCACTTTGCTCGTTAATGGCAAGAATTTTTATCTGAAAGTTGACACAGGGGCTAGGTGTAACGTCATGTGTCTAGCTGTGTTGAAAAAGATACAAAAAACAGAGACTGTCACTGCTACGGCTAACTCCCATCTCCCATTTGCAGGGAGTCCAGTGCACCCTATCAGTCAAGTCGAGTTACGCTGCTGTCTTAACTCACGTGTCCACAACCTGAGTTTCTATGTTGTTCTTGAGGATGTGGCGTCCCTGTTGGGTGTCAACGCTTGTCGCGAACTGGGACTTGTCTCTTTCAGCCCTTCTGTTTACCATCTGACTACAACCTGTGACTTTACCCAACAAATCTTGACACAATACAAAACTTTGTTTGATGACAAGCTGGGCAGGTTGCCTGTTAGGTACACAATTACCATTAACCCTGAGGTACTTCCAGTTGTCCGTCCAGTACGCAGGATTCCCCATGCTATGCGGGACTGCGTTCAAAGTGAACTCAACAGAACGGTGTCTCAAGGTGTAATTGCTCCCGTCGCTGACCCCTCGGATTGGGTCTCCACCATGGTTGTGGCAACGATGAAAAATAAGGACAAAATACGGATTTGGATCAATCCTAAGGACCTAAACACAGACATTAAACGACCTCACTATCCCATGCTCACTGTGGATGAGATCGCAGCGCAGATGGCTGAGGCAATTGTATTCATTGTACTAGATGCCAAGAGTTCATTCTGGCAGATTTCGCTGAACAAACTATCAAAGAACAAGATGCTAATCTGACAAAGTTCCTGGATCATGCCAAGGCCACCAACCACAAGCTAAAGCCTCAAAAATGCAAATTCAGGGTAAGTGAGGTGAATGTGTTCACTAAGGACAACCTAAAAACTGATCCGGTGAAAACCAGTGCCATCAACGAGCTCCCAGCACCCACAGACGTGCTCGGTCTGCAGAGATTCCTTGGCATGGTTAACTACTTGAGTAAATGTATTCCAGACTTCAGTGAAATATCAGTCCCGCTGCGCCAGCTTACACACGAAGACATTGCTTGGGCCTGGCACGAGCAACAGCAGAGGGCGTTCGACACTCTTAAGCAGCTGATGTCTTGCGCTCCTACTCTCGCTTATTTTGATCCTAATGACCGATCACACTAACTTGGAATGCTTCACAACACGGACTTGACACAGCACGTCTTCAAAATGACGGGAGCGGCAATAAGCCTGTTGCCTATGCCTCGCGCACTATGACCGACACAGAATAACGCTATGCCCAAATTGAAAAATAACTTCTAGCGGTTGTTTTCGCCTGCAAGAAATTTAACGGCTTTATCTTCAGACATACGGTCACGATTGAAACTGACCACCAACCTCTGGTCTGTTTAAGAAGGAACAGCAGATGCTGGAAAATCGAAGGTAGACAAAAACGCTGGAGAAACTCAGCGGGTGAGGCAGCATCTATGGAGCGAAGGAAATAGGCAATGTTTCAGGTTCAGAAGAGTCTGAAGAAGGGTCTTGACCCGAAACGTTGCCCATTTCCTTCGCTCCATAGATGATGCCTCACCCGCTGAGTTTCTCCAGCATTTTTGTCTACCTACCTCTGGTCAGCATCTTTAACAAACCGATTCATGCCTCTCCAGGACGCTTGCAGCGGATGTTGCTGCCCCTGGCTGACACTCTCTCGCGGGCACCCCGAAAGACGTGTGAGGGTCCGTCCTCACCGGATGATGACTTTATCGTAATGACTGTGTCCTTTATTCCCTCGTCCTGTATGGAGGATTTAGTTGCCCACACTGCTGCTGACAGTACCTTACGGCTGCTCGCCTCCGTCATTAAGCGCGGCTGGCCAGACAAACACTTCAACGTTCCGCTGCCAGTTCGGCTTTCTTTGCCGTCCGCGATGAGCTAGTACTGCAGGATGCCATTATTGTAAAAGGCCATAAGGCTGTGGTCCCTGCTTCGCTGCACAGCAAGTGTTTTAACGCTGCCCATGCAGGGCACCCAGGCACTGAAGCCACCGTCCTATGGCTAAAAACATGTTTTACTGGCCTGGTATGGCTGATTACATCAGCGAGAATGTGGCGTCCTGTGCAGTGTGTAACAGCTTGGCACCTCATCAATAAAAGCAACCACTTCTCTCACATCCGGCTCCTGCCCTTCCGTAGTCTACAGTGGCAAATGACATCTTTGAATGGCATGGCAAGCAGTACCTGGTACTTGTCGACTCGTATTCTGGATGGTTTGACATCGATTGTCTTAGCAGCCACACTTCTCGCGGGCTAGTTTTTAAGCTTGCTCGCCATTTTGCAGACCACAGAGCTCATCTGATAATGGCAGTTAATTTACCAGCCAACACTTCAAGGAGTTTGCTGCACACTGGGGTTTTCGCCACACCACCAGCAGCCCTGAATATCCGCAGTTGAATGGACTAACTGAGCGGGCTGTCAGGAGTGCGAAACAACTCATGGAACGATCGCACAGAGCTAATTCCGACATGTACCTGGACCTGCTCAACCTACGCAACATCTCCCGCGACCCCATTTTGGGTTCACCAGCTCAACGTCTATAGTCAAGGCAGACCCGAGCCACGGTGCCTGGGGCAGATCAGGCATTGATCCCGCAGGTGCTGATGGCGGCACCTACAGACGTAACAGACAAGATATCCTGCCTGTGAATGAGCCGGCTCCACCTCCATATTATCCAGGCTGTACAAGTTTACTTCCGTCCACGTCCAGAGGCATTGATCCGCCTGCACAACAGCCCACTTCTAGAGTGGCTGCTCTGCCAGTGGCGACGCCCCCTATGCCTGTGCTACAGTCCCCTGTTTCATCACCGGGAAGGCTGGTTCAATCTCCGTCACCAGTCAAGCCACCGACTCTGTACCCGGTGGGGAAAGACGGAGATGGTTTTTATCGCACACGTACGTGCTGGTCGTGTTTGCAAGCCGGTCGTGAAGTACCCGGGCTATGTTTGACTTTCCCCCAGCTTATTATCAATTGCAATGCATGCCTTATTTAGTCAATGGTTTTGTAATGATCTTCAATTCTTTAAGAGGGAGGATGTAGATCAGTGTCACTCATGTTATGAGCATACTTGTAGCTCCGCCCACTAGTTTAACAAAAAGCTCCCCTTCCTTTTCTCACTCAGTCTCGAGTTATGTGTTAAGATGAAGTTACCTATGCTGTAATGCTAATAAAGTCCTTGGATCTTAATCACTGTGTGTGACAAGTTATTTCAACAGCAGAGCTCAACACCTGTCAAATCTTGTGTGTTGTAATAAGATTCTCTCTCGGTCCACTCAACACCAAAGTACAGGCCTAATGCAAGACAACCATGTCATTCCAGGAGTCAGTCTGGCCCACCTTCTCTACACTGCCCCTAAGGGCAAGTGTCTAATGTAACACAACCATGTCATTCCAGGTGTCAGTCCAGCCCACCTTCTCCACACTGCCTCTAAGGGCAAGTGCACCCTCCCTTCACTCAGCAAAATGACCCAGGGCACTTTGGGAAACATTATCAAACCAGCACTAAGCTACAAAACAAGATATCATGGCAGGACCCATAAACGAGAGCATGAACTCCTGATAATGCCTAATGTGCACAATCAAAGTCCTTACAGACAATCAAAAATAGGTGCAGGAGTAGGCCACTCGGCCCTTCGAGCCAGCACCGCCATTCACTGTGACCATGGCTGATCATCCACAATCAGTACCCCGTTCCTGACCTCCCCATATCCCTTGACTCCGCTATCTTTACGAGCTCTATCTAACTCTCTCTTGAAAGCATCCAGAGAATTGGCCTCCACTGCCTTCTGAGGCAGAGAATTCCAGATTCACAACTCTCTGGGTGAAAAGGTTTTTCCTAATCTCCGTTCCAAATGGCCTGCCCCTTATTCTTAAACGGTGGCCCCTGGTTCCTGACTTCCCAAACATTGGGAACATTTTCCCTGCATCTAGCCGGTTCAATCCTTTAAGAATTTTATATGTTTCCATAAGATCCCCTCTCATCCTAAATTCCAGTGTATACAAGCACAGTCACTCCATTCTTTCAACGTATGACAGTCCAGCCAGTCCACTAGTCACTGCTGGCCATTCTGAAAGGGACCCATTAATCATAATTTGTTTCCTGTCTGCCAACCAATTCTCTATCCATGACAATACCCTACCCCCTGTATCATGTGCTCTAATTTTGCCCACTAATCTCCTTTGTGGGACCTTATCTACGGCTTTCTGAAAGTCCAGGTACACTACATCCACTGGCTCTCCCTTGTCCATTCTCCTAGTTACAGCCTCAAACAATTCCAGAAGATTAGTCAAGCATGATTTGCCCTTCGTAAATCCACGCTGACTCGGACCGAACCTGTATTGCTATCCAAATGTGCCGTTAGTTCATCTTTTATGATTTACTCCAGCATTTTCCCCACCACCGATGTCAGTCTAACTGGTCAATAATTCTGTTTTTTCTCTCTCGCTCTCTCTCTTTTCTTAAAATGTGGGATAACATTAGCTTTTCCAATCCACAGGAACTGACCCTGAATCTGTAGAACATTGGAAAATGATCACCATTGCATCCACGATTTCTAGAGCCACTTCCTTAAGTACCCTGGGATGTAGACCATCAGGCCCTGGGGATTTATCAGCCTTCAGTCCCATCAGTCTTTTATAATTGACTCCAGCATCTTCCCCAGCTAACTGGTCTATAATTTCCAGTTTTCTCTCTTGCGTCTTTCTTAAAAAGTGGGATAACATTAGCTACCCTCCAATCTACGGGAACTGATCCTGAATCTACAGAACATTGGAAAATTATCACCATTGCTTCCACGATATCTAGAGCCAATTCCTTAAGTACTCTGGGATGCAGACCATCAGGCCCTGGGGATTTATGAGCCTTCAGTCCCATCAGTCTACCCAACACCATTTCCTGCCTAAGGAATTCCTGCCTAAGCAATTCCTGTGAATGTCCTTTAATTCCGTCGTCACCCTAGATCCTCTGGCCACTAGTACATCTGGGAGATCGTTTGTGTGTTCTTTAGTGAACGGATCCAAAGTACCTGTTCAACTCGTCTGCCATTTCCTTGTTCCCCATAATAAATCCACCCGTTTCTGTCTTCAAGGGTCCCACATTTGTCTTAACTATTTTTTCCTCTTCACATACCTAAAGAAGCTTTTATTATCCTCCTTTATATTCTTGACTAGCTTACCTTCCTACCTCATCTTTTCTCTCTGTATATCCTTTTTAGTTATCTTCTGTTGCTCTTTAAAAGTTTATCAATCCTCTGGTACTGACTCCACATCTCCTAATTCTATGTCTCCCCTCGCAAGGGACTGAATTTCATTCCTTACCAACAGAGCTACCCCAGTCCCTCTGCCCGCCTGTCTGTCTTTTCGATAGGACGTACACCCTTGAACATTCAGTTCCCAGCTCTGGTCCGCTTGCAGCCAAGTCGCTGTAATTCCCACAACATCATACTTGCCAATTTCTAACTGAGCCTCAAGCTCATCCACGTTATTTCTTATAATTCGCGCATTCATATACAACATTTTAACTTTCGTATTCACCTCCCCTCTCACACCAGTCACTATTGCCCCTGACCTTACTCTCTTATCCCTTCTCGAACATTCCTTCCCATTAATTCGGAAGTCTTTTGTAACTTTTCATGTACTCACTTCCCCCTTAACTCCATCTTTATACTCCCAATTTGTCAACCCCTCCCCCCCCCCCCCCCCCGGCTATTTAGGAATATATGAAACTGATAGGATCTAGATGCTATCTTTGTCTAGGCAGTTGGCTGCTTCTGTATGGTCGTTACATTTCTTTAAAACACTCACCTGTCTTTGTGAGGACATTCACTGCCATGGTTGTGAAGTCTTTAGTGCAAGCGGCTCGAGTCTGGGGCTCTGTTGGAAGGTCGTAACAACTCACTCCTGTCGCATTGTTCACATACATCGTCTTCCCCACAGACCCATCAAAGTACTGCAGCCATTCTGAAGTTAAACCTTCCCAAGCATCACCTTCACAGGTCTCCACACAAACCTTTGCCCCATCAGGTAACGCTCCTGGGTGAATACATGTGGTGTCAGATTCCTCCCACTTCACCAACAAGTCTCCAACCAATCTGTTGTTGGCTTCAACGGCTCCATCACTGTGGGCCTGGTCATCAATGTGCAGCTGAGTCTGTGTACTGGTCCCAACTTCAGTTACAGCACCAGACAATGTCCCTGGGCAAGGCCCTCTGTCAATCACAGCAAGGGTGCTTTCTCTTTCAGTGCAGCTTTCCTGACACTCCTCTCGGCCGACACCTTTTTCAGACTCTGCTACTGCTGAGGGGATTGGTTCTGGAGGTGAACATGTTGCAGATTCCTCTCCCAGTTGCAGCAGCCTCCAGGAGCTCTGGCACAGAGGAGAACAGTCTGCCAAACTCCTGACAGTGGGCTCGTAATTCTTCTCTCCCTCACATTGGCCATGTTTTAATCTGGACAATTTTGCAGCCAAGGTTCTCGGTTCAAGGTTCTTGGTTTGTGAATGAGTAGGTGGGGCAATATTACTGGGCAATACTTTGGGTACATGTTCAGCTGTCAAGCTGATGTCACGAGAACACAAAGTCGTCAGAAACCCATCATAGCCAGGCTGGTCGTGCAGTAAACTCTCAGTCTTGGTGTTATCAGTGCATCGAGCCTGCTTCACATTTCCTGCTTCTTTGATTCCTGTCACATTCTCGAGTCGGGATGTCATGTTGGGATCACGGTGAGATAACACAGTGCCTTGGGAGGAGCTGCCTCGGTCCTGACCACCACCCTTTGCATATTCTCTTCTGAAGGCATCCAATGATCCGGTAATTGGAGGCATGCTCAGCTTTCTGTGGAACCTGGCCGGAGCATAGACGCAGCTGGCAGCATCTCTGCTCCTGGCCTCTGGTGCCAAGCCCATCCCAGGTGTGGTCACAGATTCAGCAACCTCATGAGGCTGCCAACTACTCCCAATTTCCTGACCTTTATTCACACATGTTTGGGGTGGGAATTTCCTGGTGGTACTCCATAGCACTTTGCCTCCAGACGAGAGCTGCCTTTGTCCCTTCTTCAACCTTTCGTTAGTATCCCAGGCACTCATGGGACCTGGGTAGCAGAGGTCACTGTCCACAGAGCTTGTGTTTGCAAGCTCACACCCTTTCATCTGCTTGGGGATGACATGGGTTATGAGACCTGTGACACAAAGTTCCACTCCAACTCCCTGAACCTTCCCGTGTGACTGCTTTCCCGATACCCCTCCCTGCCCTGTCTGTGAGCCACCAGTGTCCCCCGCTGCTCCCTGCACCCCCTCTCCCGGCGACGAGGTCTCACTCTCATAAGCAGCAGCAAGCTGCTGAATGCCATCTCCTTGTGCCAGCACGCTCTGTGTGCTGTGCTCCTCCTCTGCCCGCTGGGTCTCAGGACTGTCACACACACTCACTTTGCCCGGGGAGCTATCACATGGGGACACGCCACACACATCAGTCTGCTGACCAGCAATGTGTCGATGGCATCTTTGGGCTTCAGTAGAGTGTGGGGCAGTGCCCAAAGGTTCTCCACCCTCCACACGCAATGTCCCATCCTTCTCAACAGTGGCAGCATCCTCCTGAGAAGTGTCTGGTCCAGTAGCTTCCCTGTGTACACACTTGGACTGCACTGCAGTCCTTTCATTAATGAATACTGGCTGTGGGTTGAGTGTAGGCAGCTGGAGAGTTTGCTGCTCCTCAGAGGGGTCCAGCAGTAGTTGGTGCTTGGACAGGAAGGCACGGACCCCCTCTTCCAGACAGCTGAGCAGCAGGTCCCAGGCGGTGAACTCCAGCAGGGTGCGCCCCGACTCCCAGCACGCGTCGTACTGGCCATGGCCACAGCTAATGTTGATGATGTAGACAGGGTGCAGGTCGGAGGCTGCACGGGTGCCAATGCATGGGCCTGCCCTGCAGATTGCACTGTGCCGGTGGATCAGCAGGTCCAGCTGCTTGTGCACACGCGTCTTCAGCACCAGCCGCCCGTTGATGAAGATCAGGCGCTGGGCCTTGGTGTGGTGGCCCTCACGGCAGATGTAGCCCCTCATGTGGAAGTGGCCATTAGAGTACTGGACAGGGCCCAGGGCTGCCGCCTTCTGCGCCCCGTAGATCTGAGCGAAGCGTGCCGGCACGTTGCTGGCTTTGGGCAGCCGGACCACCAGGGAGCCGGCGGCAGCGGCAGAGGCCTCGTTCCGCACGGTGAAGGAGACACCTGGATGCAGGAGGCTCAGGGCCTGGACCCTGTGGCGGATCTGCTCCCACTCCAGGCCCTGCCCCATGCGGCGGCTCCTCACCGGCAAGCGGTGGAACAGGCCGCACACCGTGACGGTGGTGCCGGGGCTGGGCCGCGGGGTCTCTGCCTCGTACACTGGCCGTGCCTGACCGTCCCGGAACAGCTTGACCCAGGTCTGGCTGCCCCCACCCTTAGGCCTGCTCACTATCTCCAGCACGGACGACAGGTCAGCGATGCTGGCCAGGGCCTCGCCCCGGCACCCAGGGCCCACGTCAGCCTCGGCCCAGGACCCACTGCTCTCTCCACCAGCAGGCCCAGCCCAGGCCCCAGGCCCCGCACACTCTCCAGCCCAGGCCCCGGGCCCAGCACACTCTCCAGCCCAGGCCCCGGGCCCCGCACACTCTCCAGCCCAGGCCCCGGGCCCCGCACACTCTCCAGCCCAGGCCCCGGGCCCCGCACACTCTCCAGCCCAGGCCCCGGGCCCCGCACACTCTCCAGCCCAGGCCCCGACGCCCTGGCCACCCCAGAGCCCTGGAGCCTCCCCGGGCCCCCTCTCCTGCCCGGCCCCGGGCCCGGGCCCTACTCCAGGGCCCTGTGTGTGGCCGGGCCCCGCCTCAGGCCGGGCCGCGCGCCCGCTGTGGTAGCGCGCTCCCGCCAGCTCGGCGGCCGCGCGCTCCAGCCCCGCGCCGTTGTCCGCCACCTGCACGCGCCCGACCCGCGCGTGCACGCGCGCCGCCGCACAGCCGCAGCCGGCCGCCAGGCTGTTGAGCAGCAGCTCCTCCAGGCAGCGGCCGAGCGTCGGCACCGTGACGGCGGAGCGCAGCAAGGCCCGCACGCCGCCCGGCAGAGTGTGCAGCGCGACCGGCCGCCGCTCCTCGCCCATCGCAGCGCCTCGACTCGCCCTGCAGGCCCCGTTACTGTGGCAACGCAGGCCCGGCCCCGCGCGAGCCCCCCCCCCCCCCCGCCCGTGTGCCCGAGAGGACTGTGGGAGATGTAGTTGGTGAGTACACTGCGGCGCGTGAGGCCGATGGGAGATGTAGTTCCATTTGATGCTGCGGCGCGTGCGCAGCACACCGCGCTGAGGCCTATGGGAGATGTAGTTCCAGTTGATGATGTGACGCATGCGCACAACGTGGTTGCAGAGAGGCCTGTGGGAGTTGTGGTCATCTGTTCCAAGGGGCAGTTGTGGGGAGATGGACACAAAGTATTGGAGCAACTTAGCAGGACAGGGAGCAACTCTGGAGAGAAGGACCATTCTTCAGACAGAGTCAGGGGAGATGGAAATGTAAAGAGTAGGAAGGAAGTTCAGATGCTGGTTTAAACCAAAGATAGATCAAAAGGTGTAACCCCGAAACGCACCCAATCCTTCTCTACAGAGATACTGCCTGTCCCTCTGAGTTGCACCTTCATTCTGTGTCTACCTTAAAACAACGTAAAGTTCTATGTTTCTTTCATTCTATGATTCAATATTTAGAAACAAAGAAAGAAACATAGAAAAATAGGTGCATGAGTAGGCCATTTGGCCCTTCCAACCAGCACCGCCATTAAATGTGATTATGGCTGATTATCCCCACTCAGTATCCAGTTCCTGCCTTTTCCCCATATCTCCTGACTCTGCTATCTTTAAGAGCTCTATCCAACTCTCTCTTGAAAACATACTGAGAATTGGCCTCCACTGCAGCCTGAGCTAGATTTTAAAATTCTGTTACTGGCCTACAAGGCACTGAATGGTCTGGGTCCAAAATACATCTCTGACCTACTTGTTGTCTATGAGGCACCTAGACTCATCAGGTCTTCGGGGACAGGTTTACTCTGTGTTCCCAGGGTCAGAACTAAAAAGGCTGAAGCAGCGTTCAGTTTCTATGCTCCACACCTGTGGAACACGCTCCCTGAACACCTGAGGTGTGCACAGACTGTAACCTCATTTAAATCAGGCCTAAAAACACTGTTGTTTACTGTAGCTTTTTCATAACCCAACATGCAGGTAATCTTAACCTTCTAATCTTAACCCTTTTATGTGCTTTTAAAATCATTTTAATAGTTTAGTGACTTTGTTTTACTATTCATGCAATTGTCTTATTGCTTGTTATGTAATTTTTGACTATTGGCTATTTTGTTGTCCTGTGTTGTATTGTGGTTCTGCAATGTTTTTAAACTATGTTATTCTCTTGTTTCTTTTGTAAAGCACTATGAATTGCTGCTTGTATGAATGGTGCTATATAAATAAACTTGCCTTGCCTTGCCTCCATATCGGCAGGAAAAACACTGCCGGTTCGTATGGGGCCCAAATCACATTTTCGCAATGTAAAATTTGATTAAAGCCATCCCAAGAAGCAAGTTTATATGTAAAATACACGACTTACCCGTTGTTTTGTCCCGTTCTTGCGATCCGTCATGTTGTAGGCGTTGAGGGCGTTAGAAGTCGCTTTTTATTTTAAACATATTAACATATAAACAAATTGTCGCGCAATAAAAAACAAAACAAAATCGGGAACAGAAGTCCGGTCGATTTTTGATCATCAGCTCGCAGCCCGAGTAAGTCCGCCTCCGACAGGCAGGAGAAAATGGCATTTTAATCCCGCCCCCCCCCCCCCCCCTCAAAGGCGCCAAAGTTGCACACACGGCTAATGGCAAAACTGCAGCACCGCTGAAGGTAAGTTTTGTAACATCGCTACCAATAACCCATTTCCTTCAGTTAAATATTGGGAAGGTAGCACTATTGTCATTTGCCACTCAACTATTATGTTTGCTTAACTCACTAACTATTTCTAACCCCCACCCCCCCACCCCACCCAATTCCTTTGACAGGTTGAATTGAATTAATTGAACACATAGATGAACATCCTCAAGGAGTGTAATCAGATGGAAACTGATTCAGATATGATGTTTAAGAGCTTTTTCAAAGAAGGGGCATATTTTCAAGGAGTGACAGAGATACTTGTAGGGGAATGTGTGAGGACCTTATTTTTTGTCTTTAGTTTTAGCTTGAACCAGGATATCTGAAGATTCAAAGTTTGATATAGTAATTGTGCTGATACTGACTCCAACCAACCACGTAATGAATATCATCCATTTCGGAGGTTTTATTTTTCTGATGTCATTTAAACTTCACTTGGATTTCAATCACTTCAATGTAAAAGTAGTTGGGAATGGGGAGCATTGGAACAAAAATTTGTCCTCGGTACATATTAACTGTAATATAATAATGTATGCATGTTGGTAGGTGCAATCAAAACAAAGATCTTTTTATCATTGTTGTGTTATGAATACCACAGGAAATATTATGTACTATCAAGATCACATTAAATATAATTTTATTGCTTAAATATATATTGTTATTGGACTTTGCATTTAGGAAAAGTCCCAGCTGAGAGGAAGACAGCAAAATACTGAAAATATTGGGGGTGAAAATGACTTCAGGACAGTTTGTTAGGAAAATGAAGGAAATAGTAACAGAATACTTATACAGCTGAGTGAGTATAATTTTATGGATGAGAAATTGTGTTCAACCAATTGATGACTTCTTTGACAAAGTAACTAGCATGTTAGATAACCAGGAAGCCAATGGATGTAGCAAAGTTTGTTATGCAAAATTTGGTCCGTGAAGTGCCCCATAAAAGATTGCCGCATTAGATAAGCACCTGTGGACTTGAACGTAATAGGTTAAGTCCAGGGGCCAGATATGGGGCTTTATGTGTGGGTCAGATATATTGTCAGTGCAGAGGGGCCAGGAGCAAGGCCAAGTGTGCATCCAGAGTCAAGGTCTGGAATAGCATTAGGTGTGCAGTCAAAGCTGGGACAATGGGAGTGTTCAGCTATGATCAGGGTAGAATAGGGGGGCGGGTGTAAGGCTG
Organism: Raja brachyura; assembly: GCA_963514005.1. The sequence continues at coordinate 2,553,743 of OY740789.1, forward strand.
GACTCAGGGTCAGGAATAAGAGAAGGTATGCAACTGGAGTCCGGGTCAGGTGTAAAGTAAAAAAGGAGGGAGAGAGAAAACGGGGAATTACAGACCAGTAAAGGGCCTGTCACACTAGCGCGCGATTAGACGCGACAAGTTCGGACGCGGGGGTCGCGTGGGGGGTCAGGCGATCCCGGTGCGAGTGAAGGGCCTGTCCCACTAGCGCGCGATTACACGCGCGACGTCCGAAGGAAGGACGTTATTTTTCATCACGTGACGATGCGCATGAGCATGCGCGTTGCACGACGTCGGGCAGTGACATCATCACGCAACGCCACGCTGAAGACGCACAACGTCAAAACGTCATCACGTTCCGCGCGACAGGATTTTGCCGCGCGTAATTTTTAAGCAGTGTCGGTTTTTGGACACTACGCGCGATGTCGACACCAGCTCCACACGAGTCCGCGGAACTCCACGAGACTCCGGCGATCGCAGTGGGACAGGGTCACGCGAGGCCGGACGACTAAAGCGACCACGGTAGGTCGCGCTTGTCGCGTCTAATCGCGCGCTAGTGTGACAGGCCCTTTAGTCTAACATCGGTAGTGGGGAAACTGCTAGAGTCAGTTATTAAACATGGGATAGCAGCGCATTTGGAAAGTGGTGAAATCATTGGACAAAGTCAGCATGGATTTACGAAAGGTAAATCATGTCTGACAAATCTTATAGAATTTTTCGAGGATGTAACTAGCAGAGTTGGTAAGGGAGAACCAGTGGATGTGTTATATCTAGATTTTCAGAAGGCTTTCGACAAGGTCCAACATAAGAGATTAGTATACAAACTTAAAGCACACGGTATTGGGGGTTCAGTATTGATGTGGATAGAGAACTGGCTGGCAAACAGGAAGCAAATGGTAGGAGTAAACGGGTCCTTTTCAGGATGGCAGGCAGTGACTAGTGGGGTGCCGCAAGGCTCAGTGCTGGGACCCCAGCTATTTACAATATATATTAATGATATGGACAAGGGAATTGAATGCAACATCTCCAAGTTTGCGGATGACACTAAGCTGGGGGGTGGTGTTAGGTGTGAGGAGGATGCTAGGAGGCTGCAAGGTAACTTGGATAGGCTGGGTGAGTGGGCAAATGCATGGCAGATGCAGTATAATGTGGATAAATGTGAGGTTCTCCACTTTGGTGGCAAAAACAGGAGGGTAGACTATTATCTTAATGGTGGCAAATTAGGAAAAGGGGAGATGCAACGAGACCTGGGTGTCATGGTACACTAATCATTGAAAGTAGGCATGCAGGTGCAGCAGGCAGTGAAGAAAGCAAATGGTATGTTAGCATTCATAGCGAAAGGATTTGAGTATAGGAGCAGGGAGGTTCTACTGCATTGTACAGGGTTTTGGTGACACCACACCTGAAGTATTACGTACAGTTTTGGCCTCCAAATCTGAGAAAAGACATTCTTGCCATAGAGGGGGTACAGAGAAGGTTCACCAGACTGATTCCTGGGATGCCAGGACTTTCATATGAGGAAAGACTGGATAAACTTGGCTTGTACTCGCTATAATTTAGAAGACTGAGGGGGGATCTTATAGAAACTTACAAAATTCTTAAGGGGTTGGATAGGCTAGATGCAGGAAGATTGTTCCCGATGTTGGGGAGTCCAGAACAAGGGGGTCACAGTCTAAGAATAAGGGAAAATTCCTTTGGGACCGAGATGAGGAAAACATTTTTCACACAGAGAGTGGTGAGTCTCTGGAATTCTCTGCCACATAAGGTAGTCAAGGCCAGTTCATTGGCTATATTTAAGAGGGAGTTAGATGTGGTCCTTGTGGCTAAAGGGATCAGGGGGTATGGAGAGAAGGCAGGTACAGAATACTGAGTTGGATGATCTGCCATGATCATATTGAATGGCGGTGCAGGCTCAAAGGGCCGAATAGCCTACTCCTGCACCTATTTTCTATGTTTCTATGTGTGCAGTGAGACCCAGGTTGGTCAACATGGGCCAAGTGCTTGATTATAATCTGATTTCCATACATGAATACACTAAAATCATTCATGTGCTGCACCTGTTGATCAGAGCCTGGCTCTAATGTGGAATGTAATTTAATCTAATCTTATTCATAGCTAATCCAATTTAAAGCATAAATGTTGCATTCAAGTGTAAGTTAAAAGACTCGCTACAGTATGCACCATATTTCACAATTTCAAACTGAAAAATGCAAAAGCTCCGTACCAATGGGAGGGGGGACACCCTCCTCCAACACCCTCCCTTGGTCTCTCGCAATTTCTCACTCCCAACTCTGTGTGTGTGTGTGTGTGTGTGTGTGTACCTGCGGCAGGTGATGCCAGAGGGCGGGCAGACGCTCCCATTGGGCGGCGCCGCTGTCGATCATGCGGGGGCGGGACTAGCAACCGGATCCGCTTCACCTGGATAATGGACAGGTGTGGGGGAGTGGGGGAGTGGGGGGAGGCAGCGCCACGGGAGGGGGGAGGGGGGAGGTGGTGGGTGCACTGGGGGAACAGTGAGATAGGCCCTTCGGCCCAGCATGGACCTGCTAACCCCCATGTGACAGGAGGTGGAGCGGTGAACTGACAGGTGGAGGCGATGTCAATGGCATCAGTGCAGGGAGGTGTTGCTAGCATGGTGATGATGGGCTGAAGGGCTGCCTGTGTCTTGCCAGTGAGATGGGTGAGGAACGTCATAGGTTCATATTGATAGGAGCAGGATTAGGCCATTCAGCCCATCACGTCGAGTCAGCAATGGCTAATCTCTCTCTCCCTCCTAACCCCATCGTGCTGCCTTCTCCCCGTAAGCCCTGCACAGGGCCAGCGTGGATGTGTATTACACCAGGGGTTGATGCGTTCAATGTTGTCTTTGCCAGTGGTACCACTGATGGCCAGAGTGGGAAGTTGCTGTTAAAGTTAACGGCACCGTTGACACGTGGTGTTGGGCAGCTCATCAGCTCAGGTCGGGGCTGGAGACGAAGGCTACGATTACAACCACACCTTGGACAGACTTGGATTATTTACTCTGGAACAACGAAGGCTTAGACCTGACAGGTTTATATAATGTGTCATATACGCCTCTCCTCTCACACTCATTCTCTCCCCTCCCCCTCACGCTCACCTGCTCATCTCTCAACGCCTCGCGCACACTCACTCACTCTCCCCACATCACACTGTCTCAGTTCAATTTAATTTTTCCAGTTATAGAATCATAGAGTGATACAGTGCGGAAACAGGCCCTTCGGCCCAACTTGCCCACACCGGCCAACAATGTCCCAGCTACACTAGTCCCACTTGCCTGCGCTTGGTCCATATCCCCACAAACTGTCCTTTCCATGTACCAACTGTTTCTTAAACAATGCGATAGTCCCAGCCTCAACCACCTCCTCTGGCACTCACCACCCTCTGTGTGAAAAAGTTACCCACTCCTCGAATTCCTATTAAATCCTTTCCCCATCACCTTGAACCCATGTCCTCTGGTCCTCAATTCACCCACTCTGGGCAAGAGACTCTGTGCATCGACCCAATCTATTCCTCTCATGATTTTGTATACCTCTATAAGATCTCCCCTCATCAATAGCCAATAGACAATAGGTGCAGGAGTAGGCCATTCGGCCCTTCGAGCTAGCACTGCCATTCACTGTGATCATCCACACTCAGTACCCCATTCCTGCCTTTTCCCCATATCCCCAATACCTCTACAAGATCTCCCTTAATCCTCCTGCGCTCCATGGAATAGAGACCCAGCCTACTCAACCTCTCCCTGGACTCACACCCTCTAGACCTGGCAACATCCTCGTAATTTTTTTCTGAACCTTTTCAAGCTTGACAATATCTTTCCTATAACATGGTGTCCAGAATTGAACACAATATTCTAAACCAACATCTTATCCAACTGCAACATCACCTCCCAACTTATATACTCAATACTCTGACTGATGAAGGTCAAAGTGCCAAAAGTATTTTTGACCACCTGCGACTCGACCTTCAAGGAACCATGCACCTGTACTCCTAGATCCCTCTGCTCTACAACACTACCCAGAGACCGACCATTCACTGTGTAGGTCCTGCCCTTGTTCAATGTCCCCAAATGCAACACCTCACACTTCTCTGTATTAAATTCCATCAACCGTTCCTCAGCCCACCTGGCCAATCGATCCAGATCCTGCTGCAATCGTTCACAACCATCTTCACTATCTGCAAAACCACTCACTTTTATATCATCAGCAAACCTGCTAATCTTAACCTGTAAGTTCTCATCCAAATCATTGATGTAGATGACAAACAGTAACAGGCCCAGCACCGAACCCTGAGGCACATGGGCAAACCAGTCAGCGGAAAATAATGATTAGTGCAAGGCAAAGCCAGCCAAGAATCTGGAGGTGTGTGGCAGTCTCCCTCCCCCTGCACTCACTCTCTCTCTCTCTCTCTCTCTCCATTGGGACCGGATTGAAACGTATGTAACTTGGTCGGTACCCTGACACAGCACACCAGTGTGCTGAATGCAACACAGAGTCCCACTGTACCAAGTACACGTGACATTCACGTATCAGCCCTACTCTCCCCCTCGCACTCTCTCCCCCTCACTCTCTCTCCCCCTCACACATTCTCTCTCTCACTCACTCCCTCTCACACTCTCTCTCCCTCACACTCTTCCCTTCATTCTCTCTCCCTCTCTCTCCCAGAATGAGCCGGTTCATCAACGTTCTCCGCAGTTGGCTGCTGCTGGTTTCTCTCATCGCCGCGGGCAACACGGTGCAGAGCTTCCGAGACCACAGCTTCCTGGCGCACAAACTCTACACCGGCAAACCTGCACTCGGTGAGTGAGTGAGTGAGTGAGGGGGAGAGGGGGAGAGGGGGCTGCCTGCTTGCAGTCACCCCGACCGTTCCCTGCTGTTGACTCGCCGTGTGTAACTCTCTCCCCCTCTTCCTCCCCCCCCCCCCCCCTCCCCAGTGAATGGGCTGCAGGCTCGGACGTTTGGAGTCTGGACATTGCTGTCGTCCATCATCCGCTTCTCCTGCGCTGTGGACATCCAGAACCGCACGTAGGTACCGGCAATCTCTGACCCCCGAACCCTGCCCCCTGCCCCTGACTGTGGGTCTATCCGCATTGACCCTGCCCTCCCCTGTCCCAGTGGCCGTGCTGCGGCCGCAGTGTATGAGGGGCAGCAGGATGGGTCAGTGTGGACCAGAGACCAATGATGGGGACCGGAGACCGCTGACCAATCTGTGGACTGGGCCGGGGTGTGGACGGACAGTGACTCGTGACCGCTCGTTGAGGACCGAGCCGCGGGTAGGGAGGTGACCAGTGTGTGTGGGCTTGTGGTGGTGGGACTGGGCCAGGATTAATGATGGAGACACAGTGACCGATGGCTGCTCTGTGTCCCACACTCTCTGCTCTGTGTCCCACAGGTTGTATCACATCACGCTCTGGACCTTCATCCTGGCTTTGGGTCACTTTGTGTCCGAGTCGTTGGTTTACCACACGGCACCCATCACCATCGGCGTCATGGCACCGCTACTGGTGGCCGGTAGGTGCACATGTTCCCTCCAGCCAGCCTGGTGGCTAACCCATCCCTCAATGGCCCTGCATGTTAATCTCACTGTCACACCTCCCTCAGTGCACTGAGCAAGAAACAAAGTGCTGGAGGAACTCAGCAGGCCAGGCAGCTTCTGAAGATCCTTCTCCCATCCTCAATGCCCTTGAGCCGCTGTGTGCTTGCTGAAGATCCCAGCAAGCCTCTGCAGTTGCTTGCGCATCCCCCAGCGGCTTGTTTGTTGATCACTGAGCATCTGACCATGGTCTTGTTTCCCACATTGTGCACCACATGCCACGTTCTCTCCCCATGTAAATCCTCCTCACCACTCACTGACCCTCTCTAGCCCCATAGTTGGAGATTGTGAATGCTTGGTAACCCATGTACACACGCAGTACATGTGTACTACGGTTATATGCTACTTGCCTTTTATAAGCCTCTATGTCCACCTTATCTCCCAGCTAATGCCAAAGGTTACACTTGTTACTGTCAAACCATGTTGCCTCTGCCATACCATACAATGTTGTGAGTGTCCAGCACAGAAACAGGCCCTTTGACCCAGCTTGCCCATGCCCACCAAGGTGCCCCATCTACACTAGTCTCACCTGCCCACATTTGGCACAAATCCCTCGAAGTCTTTCCTCTCCATGTCTAAATCTAATTTAAATGTTGCGATAGTGCCTGCCTCAACCTCTGTCAGTTCATTCCATATACCCATCACCCTCGGGTTCCTATTAAATCTTTCCCCCTCTCACCGTAAACCGCATCTCACATACAGGTGTCGGGGGTTATGGGGAGAAAGCAGGATGGGGTTAGGAGGGAGAGATAGATCAGGCATGATTGAATGGCGGAGTAGACTTGATGGGCCGAATGGCCTAATTCTACTCCTATTCCTTACGACCTGCACTCTTTAGTTTTGGACTCTCCTTCCCTGGGTAAAAGTCTTTGACCATTCACCTTCTCGGTGCCCCTTGGGATTTTAGAATCTATAAACACACCCCTCCATCTCCTATGATTTGAGGAACAGATGCAGCCTATCCAGCTCTCCTTACAACTCAAACCCTTGCCAGGAATATCCTTATACATGTCCTTTGCACAAAGCAGTGATCCTTGTGTGACAGAACTGGTCCGACCACCGTCTTGCAGTTGCAGCATGACATCCCAACTCATGCCCTGCCCGATGAAGGCACGTCTTCACCACCCCGTCTACCCGTGTCGCTACCTGCATGGACTATGTACCTGCACCCTGGGACTCTCCAGGGGTCCCATCATATACCGTGTTTGATAGGACCCCAGGTACAAAACACCTCACATTGATCTGCCATTCCTCAGCCCATTGGCCTGTTTAATTGAGATCTTAGATAACTTTCTTCACTGTCCACCCCACCACCAATGTGGGTGTCATCCACAAAATTATTAACCATGCACCTACGTTCATGGACCATTATTAACCATGCACCTACCTATATATAAAAGGAACAACAACGGCCCGAGCACGGATGCCTGAGATACTCCACTTGTTACAGGCCTGTCTCCTACCTTTGGGCTAACTTTGCATCCATTTGGCTAGCTTACTCTGGATCTCAGACCAGCCTATCACGGGTACATTGTCAAAGGCCTTGCTCAGGTCCATGTAGAAAACATCCACCGCCCTGCTCTCATCAGTCTTTTTGGTCTTGGCCTTCAACAGGGGAGCAGCTCTGCATTGCTGGTGCCACCACCCCATCCCGCTGACCGTTGACCTTCTGTCCCACAGGCTTCTCCATCCTGGGAATGCTGATGGGATTTCAGTACCTGGAAGAGTCCCAGGAAGTGGCTGCAACCCCATCCAAGAAGAGACAATGAGCGGAGAGGCAGAGGCGACTGACCAGCGAGCACCCACTCCCTACAGCCACAGGGTGCGGGGTACTGACCACACTGCTGTCCATCAAGCTCACTGTAGTCCTGTCCCTGTCAGTAAATGCTGGTGCTGAAAACTACAGTCGCCGTGTTTATACCCATCAACTCCCCCTCCTCCCTCCTCCCCTCCCCTCCCCTCACGGAAACCCCGAGAGCGGAGAGGATGATTCCACTCTTGGAAGAGTCTAGAACCAGAGGTTACAGCCACACAATAAAAGCATGCATCTACAAAATACAGATGAAGAGGAATTTCTTTGGTCAGATGGTGGTGAATCTGTGAAATTCATCGCCACAGATGGCAGTGGATGCAAAGCAATGAGTGGTTTTTAAGGCACAGATTGACAGGATTTGTAAGGACATCATAGGCTATGGGGGAAAAGTTAGAAGAATGGGGATGAGAGGAAAAATAGATCAACCATGATTGAGTGACAGAGTGGAGTCGGTGGGCCGAATGGCCTAATTGTGTTCTTGTGTCTTATGGTCTAATCTTGCTGCAAGAGGGTGGCTGGAATCTGGAGCAGAGAGAGAGAGGGTGGGGGCCGAGACTGCTGCCCCTTTGGGTGATCCAGCCCATGGATCGAGTGCTGGGAACTGGGGCTTCGCTTGCCATGGTTTTCCCTGATGGAGTTGTCACCTTGTGGTGGGGCTGTTCAAAGGTGGCCGTACAGCACGGAAACAGGCCCTTCGGCCCAGCTTGCCCATGCCACACCCATCTACACCAGTCCCACCTGCCCGCCTTTGGCCCATATCCCTCTAACCCTGTCCTATCCATGTACCTGTCCAAATGTCTCTCAAATGTTATGCTAGTACATTATGACAGTTATGATGTAGTGTGTGGATGTCCATAGCTCAGGTGTGTACTAGTGGAGGGTCAGACACTGGTCCAGACCGCTGTCAGGGTCCGTGTCTGCAGATCAGTGTCGGGGTCTGTACGGGTGTGTACCAGTAAAGGGTCAGACACTGGTCTAGTCTGTGTCACTGTGACACCGTTCAGGAAATCACTGAGTCAGAGTCACAAGTGTTGAGCAGTTATTGCTGAGAGTTTATTCATAATTCCAAACCCATTCCATTCTTTCAATTTAAAATCCCACCCACTGATGCGCGGTTCATGCTGCTATTTTCCCAAATGTGGGGACTAAATCTCCTGGTCTCCCTGGGACAGCCCAGTCCACCGGCAGTGATGCTGTCCAGTTATTCTGGCCACCCAGTGAGGCGGTCAGATACTGACTACTATGACAGGGATCTCTCTGGGACAGCCCAGTCCACCGGCAAGTGATGCCGTCCGGCTACTCTGGCCACTCAGTTGCTGCCCACTGTGGCCTCAGCCCACAGAGATGCAGACATGACCAGCAGGTTCGCCGACTGTCCTGTCCCCTGTGGGAGCGATGCATGGACACAGCCTGTCAGCCTTTCCCTCTCTGTGCCTCCGTGCTGGGAAGGCTTTGTAGATTTATAAAGTGCATTGATGGCATTTCTCTGCATCACTGGACTTGCCCCAAAACATCATAAAGTGACCCTGCTGTACAGAGAGGTAAACTCACAGTGCAGGACTCCTACATTGTTCCTGTGCTCATTGCCCACCGCACACGTCCCCTCATCCCACTGACCAAGATCCCCCTCATCCCACTGACTGAGGGGCCACTGAACGAGGGCCCCCTCATCCCACTGACTGAGGGGCCACTGAACGAGGGCCCCCTGATCCCACTGACTGAGGGGCCACTGACCAAGATCCCCCGATCCAGGGCCCAGCCCTGCTCGCCGTCCCTCGACAAGACGAGAGATTTTATTGGTGTCCAGAATGAGGAAAAGAGCAGCACGCTGACATCTTACATTGCGCGAGTTAAATTAATAACAATGTGATTACAGAGCAACACAGGTAGAAAATACATCAACAGTTCCTTCGAGAGAAGTGATCAACGAGACTTATACAAAATATTACTTTGGCAAATCAGTTTGGTAAAGTGTGCAGGGTGAGGCCCTGCTGCCCAGCAGGCAGGTTGTGTTGCTCACTGGCACCACAGCTGGCCAGATACCCATCACAGCGTGGCTTCATTCAGGATGATGGAGCTGCAGATTCCTTCTTCAGCCTTGTGGGATAAACGCTGTGGGACATGCAGAATCGGCATCGTTAGGCACCAGCACCAATGTACTCTAACCAACCACCCCACACCCCGGAGGGTCATGAACACCTCGACACATCAGTACAGCACAGGAACAAGCCCTTTGGCCCACAATGTCAGTGCCAAACACAGTGCCAAGACCACTCTGAAGAAGGGTCTCGACCCGAAACGTCGCCTATCTCCTTCGCTCCTTAGATGCTGCTGCACCCGCTGAGTTTCTCCAGCTTTTTGTGTAACCCCTGCCAAGACCACTCTGATCTGCCTGCACATGATCCATAGCCCTCCATTCCCTGCACCTATTCTACGCATGTGGTGTGTCACCAGCACTACCCCCCCCCCCCCCCGATCCAGCTCCTGTTGTAGATGCTCACAGACACTCAGCACGTCAACATTCTGACCAGGGCTCTCTGGCTGAAACCTTCACTCTTTCTCATGCTACAGATGCTGTCCGACTGCTGAGTGTTTGCAGTGCCTCATGTTTTGTTGTAGGGAGGGGAGAGGCCATTCAACCCTCAGTCCTGCCACACAGTGAACCCACAGCCACAACCTCCGCTCCAATGCCGCTGGGGCCACCACAGTGTACATGGAGTGGGGGTACAGTAGCACAGTGTACATGGAGTGGGGGTACAGTAGCACAGTGTACATGGAGTGGGAGTACAGTAGCACAGTGTACATGGAATGGGGGTACAGTAGCACAGTGTACATGGAATGGGGGTACAGTAGCACAGTGTACATGGAGTGGGGGTACAGTAGCACAGTGTACATGGAGTGGGGGTACAGTAGCACAGTGTACATGGAGTGGGGGTACAGTAGCACAGTGTACATGGAGTGGGGCTACGCAGAGTGGGGTACAGTAGCACGGGGTACGCAGTGGGGTACAGTAACACGGGGTACGCAGTGGGGTACAGTAACACGGGGTACGCAGTGGGGTACAGTAACACGGGGTACGCAGTGGGGTACAGTAACACGGGGTACGCAGAGTGGGGTACAGTAACACGGGGTACGCAGAGTGGGGTACAGTAACACGGGGTACGCAGAGTGGGGTACAGTAACACGGGGTACGCAGAGTGGGGTACAGTAACACGGGGTACGCAGAGTGGGGTACAGTAACACGGGGTACGCAGTGGGGTACAGTAACACGGGGTGCACAGTGGGGTACAGTAACACGGGGTACGCAGTGGGGTACAGTAGCACGGGGTACGCAGTGGGGTACAGTAACACGGGGTGCGCAGTGGGGTACAGTAACATGGGGTACGCAGTGGGGTACAGTAACACGGGGTGCGCAGTGGGGTACAGTAGCACAGTGCACATGTAGGTGTACATGCAGTGGGGATACAGTAACAGTGTACATGGAGTGGCGGTACAGTAACAGTGTACATGGATTGGGGGTACAGTAACAGGGAGTGGGGGTACAGGGAGTGGGGGTACAGTAACAGTGTACATGGAGTGGGGGTACAGGGAGTGGGGGCACAGTAACAGTGTACATGGAGCGGCAGTACAGTAACAGTGTACATGGAGTGGGGGCACAGTAACAGTGTACATGGAGCGGCAGTACAGTAACAGTGTACATGGAGTGGGGGTACAGTAACAGGGAATGGGGGTACAGGGAGTGGGGGTACAGGGAGTGGGGGTACAGGGAGTGGGGGTATAGTAGCACAGTGTACATGGAGTGGGGTTATGCAGAGTGGGGGTACAGTGCACATGGTATAAATGGAGTGGGGGTACAGTAACAGGGAATGGGGGTACAGGGAGTGGGGGTACAGGGAGTGGGGGTACAGTAACACAGGGTACAGGGAGTGTGGGTACAGGGAGTGGGGGTATAGTAGCACAGTGTACATGGAGTGGGGCTATGCAGAGTGGGGGTACAGTGCACATGGTATAAATTGAGTGGGGGTACGGGTACAGGGAGTGGGGGTACAGGGAGTGGGGGTACAGTAACACAGGGTACAGGGAGTGGGGGTATAGTAGCACAGTGTACATGGAGTGGGGCTATGCAGAGTGGGGGTACAGTAACACAGGGTACAGGGAGTGTGGGTACAGGGAGTGGGGGTACAGGGAGTGGGGGTACAGTAACACAGGGTACAGGGAGTGTGGGTACAGGGAGTGGGGGTACAGGGAGTGGGGGTATAGTAGCACAGTGTACATGGAGTGGGGCTATGCAGAGTGGGGGTACAGTGCACATGGTATAAATTGAGTGGGGGTACGGGTACAGGGAGTGGGGGTACAGGGAGTGGGGGTACAGTAACACGGGGTACAGGGAGTGGGGGTACAGTAACACAGGGTACAGGGAGTGGGGGTATAGTAGCACAGTGTACATGGAGTGGGGCTATGCAGAGTGGGGGTACAGTGCACATGGTATAAATGGAGTGGGGGTACAGTAACAGGGAGTGGGGGTACAGGGAGTGGGGGTACAGTAGCACAGTGCACATGGAGTGGGGGTACAGTCTCATCCAAATCATTGACATAGACCACAAACAGCAACGGGCCCAGCTCCGAACCCCGAGGCACACCTGTCACAGACCTCCAGTCCGAAAAACAACCTTCCACCATCACCCTCTGCTTCCTTGCATGAAGCCAATTCTCTATCCAGTCTGAAGAAGGGTTTCGACCCAAAACGTCGCACATTCCTTCTCTCCAGAGATGCTCCCCATCTCGCTCAGTTATTCCAGCTTTTTGTGTCTACTCTCTATCCAGTCGGCTGGGTCCCATACCATCTAACAGACACACTTGATCCCAGCTGTCTATACCTGTCCCATACCTACTTTTTCCTGATCAGAGCCACAATCTTTCTCATCATACAAGCACCTTTCCTCCCCCCCCTGCCGTGACCTTCATTCTAACAGGAACATGCATGACTTGAACTCTTGACATCACACTTTTAGAAGCACCCCACTTTCCCCACATTCTTTTGCCTGCAAACAACCACCTCCACTCAACTCCAGCAAGTTCCTGTGGCTTACCATCAAAGTTGACCTTGTCCCAATTCACAATTTTAACTTGTGGGTCTGCCCCGACTTTATCCATCACTATTTTAATAGAACATTGGTTGCTGGTCCCAAAAGGCTCAGCCATGGGCACTTCATCCACCCGCCTGTCCCAATTTCTTGAGTAGACCAAGCTTTGCTCTCCTCGATCAAGCCCTGGGGTTCATCCACCTTTATGATTTGTCAGACCTCAAGCACTCGTCTTCTCTAACATAGTCGGGCACTTACCCTCCCGACCTGGTCCCACCATCCAACACCAGCTGCCCTCTGGACACCTTGTCTCTTCACTAGCTGTGTGTGCGGTGAGGTGGGGGGGCCTGTAGCTGGGCACCAGTGAGTTATCCACGTCTTCCTCCACAGTAAACACAGCTGAGAAATATTCATTCAACACCTTGCCCCTTGATGCATCTTTACAGGGCTCTATTCTCTCACTAAGTACTAGTTTTCCCTTAATGTAGAATTGCTTTGGTTTCTCCTTTCCCTTATCTGCCAAAGATTGTGGATGATCAGCCATGATCACATTGAATGACGGTGCTGGCTCGAAGGGCCGAATGGCCTACTCCTGCACCTATTGTCAATCTCGTGTCCCCATTTGCCCTCCTGATTGCCCTTTGTGTACTCCTCATGGAGAAGGCAGCTGGGATCAAGAATCTCGAGGGATTGTCCCGTTCCTTGACCAGAGCCTTGAATGACTTTGGACCGACTGATGGAAGATCTCTCCTGTGTGGCCTGGCTCCATGCAGGCTGCCTCGTTGACTCTTCCCTTGATATAGTAAAGGCACATACTGTGCTCATCAGTAGGTCTGGACATTGCACTGGGCAGTCCACAACTAGCCTTAACAAGTTACCTAGTGATGTGCAGGGGCACTGTGGCCACTGCGGCCAGATGCAGGCGACTCAAACCAAAAGTCAACCGTAAGCAGAAGATGATTCTAAATCCTACCTCCGATGGCAACAAGCGAAGAGGGAAGATGAATGAGGAAATCATGGAGGTTGTAGAGCCGTAACCGAGAAGGTGATTTGTTGCTATGCTCTGTAATATACACGCTACACGTCATTAGATATAAATGATCAGACATGTTAGTGCCGTGTTCCACGCGAGCGGCAGCATGCCAACACCATGCACCCTGCGGCTACACACTGTCCAAACTATAGCAGCAGCCACCACCACCATGCACAGAACCTGTGGCTACACTCTGTCCAACCACAGCCCCCGTGGTCCACACACTGTCCAACCTATTGAAGCAGCCACCACCCCACACCCAGGCACAGCACCGGGGAACACCCACATGCCAGCCAGCGGCTCCTCGGTGCTGGCCAACATACCGGGCCTGGGTCCCACCATCCAGCAACACCAGCTGCCCTCTGGTCACCCTAGTCTCTACAATAGCTGGCAGTGCCGGGAGGGAGGGGGGCTGTGGGGAGGCCAGAGCTGGGCACCAGTGAGTTACAGTGGAGGTGCCTCAGTGTTACATAGTGGCATTGGTCAAAAACAGGGTTGTAGGAGGGTTATTTCACACTGAAACCTCCATGAGGAACTGGGTGTACGATGAGTGACCTCATGTTCTAGCCTCAGTAAACCTTGGAGATCAAACACTGATAACACACAAAGTTATCAGGCAACTGGTGGGACTGGGGGGAGGGGAGGGGGAGGACTGGGGGAGGGGGGGCAGGGTGACGGGGAGGGGGAGGACTCTGGGAACGTGTGAGGACTGGGGAAGGGGGGTTGTTTAGAAAGTGTAAAAGCTCCAAATGGACCCAGTTCAGGGAGGAGACAGTTTGGGGGGACTCAGAGGTAGCTGGGTGTTACCTCCCAGTGGAGAGGGTTACTGTGCTACGCGCCCCATCTTCCTGCCTTCACTATCCAGGTCACGCTGCTATGACAGCTCAGCTGCTCCACACCTCGGGATGAGCTGCCTGCAGGAGGCTGCTACCTAAAGGCACACCTTCCCTTCGGTGTCGGCCCTGCGGGGCTGCGGCTGTTGCTGGACGCGAGAGCCCGTCACACGTTAAAGCGCAGCAGCACCAAGCAAAGGTCAGATGTGATCACAGGAACGGTTCTTGTGATTCCACATCGCCATTGTTTACACCCACGAGTGCAAGACACAAGACCACAAGGCATTCTCCCGCCCGCGACTGAGCAGAGCAGATACTGGGCAGGGATTTCGGATTGAGCACTGGCTGGGATGTTCGTCAAAGCAGAGAGGTTGTTGAAGCCCTCTCACTCAGGTTTGGTCGTTGGTCATCACTGAGACATTGTGGTTAATTCCAATCCCAACACTATTGGTGTAGAGGTTCACGGGAGTGGTCAGGGAAAGATTCACGGACAGTTCCAGAGGAGAGGAGTTTCAGAATTATGGTGGAACGCACAGTGTGTGAATGGAACCAGGACAGATATTCACATCCCTGCCGAATAACTGGAGAGCTACCAGATGTGGCAGAACCCGTGTTTATAACCATTCCACGTCCTTAGCTCTTGTGCTTGGTGCCTCTATTTATAGAGCCAGGTCTGCCAATTTATAGTGGGATAATGTTGTCCTGCAGGTCACAAAACACAACTCCAGTGATGAACGGGTTGGAGCAGGGACAATGGGGGCAACTGGTGTTGAATGGTTCAAGGGGTAGTGCCACGGGAATACAGAGGGATTGTTCTAATCACAGTCCTACGCACATGTCCATTCTGCCCATCGACATCATCCTATCTGCCCCTATGAGGTCGGCATCGCTCCATGCCTTGTCTAAGTGTTCCTTACACACAGTGTGTCTCTGACTCCAGCACCTCCTCTGGCAGTAAGTTCCTGACCTCCCCAACTATCACGGGTATAATTGTGAGGGGAGTGGGAGGGGTTGTTGTTGGAACATTGTTCCCGGTAATTGGGAACAACCAATCAGGAAATCCCTGCCACCATTCCGTGGGAGTGGTTTTGCCGATAGAGCCAGGCGGCACCGTGAAGCCGGCAGTGTTTACTCACCGGGTTCTGTGGCGCATGCAGGTTTGCCTTCTGTCTCTTTAGGTCCGATTTTATTATTGCTGTTAAACAGGAAGAAGGGCATGGTTAGCGCTGTTACATGCTCATTTTACATGCTCACCCTGATCCTTTGTTAAATAAGTAAAACTTTGAAGTAGAAGGAAGTGCGGTCAGGAAGCATTGGTGGTGAAATAAGCAGAATCCCACTTGTGAGGAAAGGTCACTGCGCAGAGGACTGGAGCTGCTCTCTCCCAGACACTGCCTGACGAAACAGCACCTGGTGACAGTGTCTCCCCCAAACCTGTGGGGTGGGAGCAACACCACCACCAGTTCATGGAGCAGAGAGCAGGCCCGTCAGCCCACAATGTCCATTACAAACATCATGCCAACATATACTCATCTCTACCTGATCCACATCCATCCATTCCCGGCATATCCTGACATTTAAAAAACTAAGCTCAGAATCCTTTCAATATATGTGGGCTTGAATATAACACTGAATATAACAACTTCTATCACAGCTTTAGGGAATCAGAAATAACTTCCTTACCTGTTAAAACAGTTCCCACAAAGAGAAATACAAAAATGAAAATATTTCCTGCTTTCGTTCCAAAATGATCAATTAGTTTACCCTGTGAGATGGTAAAGATGATTCCAAAAACCTAAAATACAGAAATGAACATAATTTAAGGCCAGTGTAATGAACAGGCCCTTCGGCCCACAAAGTCTGTGTCGAACATGATGCCAGGACCAACTCTTGTCTGCCTGCATGTGATCCATATCCCTCCATTCCCTGCTTATCCATGTGCCTATCCAAAAGTCTCTGAAACACCTGCACCAGCACACCTGGCAGCGTGTTCCAGGTACTTGCCCCGCACATCTCCTTTAAACTTAAAGCCGTGCCCTCTACTCTGAAATGTCCACCCTGGGAAGAAGGTTATGACTGTCTACCCTTTCTATGCCTCATAATTTTATACACTTCTATCAAATCTCCCCTCAGCCTCCGATGCTCCACAGAAAACTATCCGTCTGTCCAACCTCTCCAAATCTAAGAGATTTCTAACCTAATTTCTGCCCTCTAATAGTAAGATTAAATAAGAACTTACCAGTTTGAAGTTTGATCCTTATTTTATGAGGAGTTACGATGAGGGATTAGGTGAAGACCCCGCCAGCATGCATGCGCGACATTCTTCAAAGCAGCGGTGTGAAATCACAGATAGTAGAGTTGACTGAAGATAGTAAGATAAGAGAATTAACATACCAGTTGACCTTATAATAGAGGGTTGGGAGTGGAGGGCACGTAATCCCTCATCATAACTCCTCATAAAATGATCAAACTTCAAACTGGTAAGCTCTCGTTTAATCTTACTATTTTACTTCGGAGTCACGTGAGTGACTACATGAAGATTTCAAAGCTCTGTGATTTCATGCCCTGGAAACGAGTCCATGCTCACACACTGCCATAATAACCAATGGAGGAAGTATGTTAATGTATTTCAGACTTGAAACAGTGCTGAAAACCAATCCTGTATTTATTTAACAAATAATAATCCCTAACTTCGGGGAAAATTATAATACAGAACTTAAAATAGTGTCTGCAAATATCTCAGGCGTGGCCACAGGTTTCTTATAAAACCGCTGGAAAGTTGTTTCATTAGACCAACCCGCCGTTGCAAGGATGTGGTCCATAGGAACTTCCATCATCCTTGCTGTCGATGTAGATGCAGCCCTGGTAGAATGAGATTTTAAAACATCAGTGTCCACCCCTGCTGCACCTATTACCATCCTAAGCCATCTTGAGATGGTCTGCACAGTTACTCCATGATGAGGACGTTTAAAGCTTATCAATAGAGCCATTTCTGTTCCCCTGAGACTTTTGGTAACCTCCAGGTAATGTAGAAGGTGGGTCACTATGCATAGGTGTCTATCTACGGGATAAGCCAGGAACTCCAATTTGAGGCCAGATGATCCAGGCCTGTTCTGTTTAAGTAACTCATAAATGTGAAAGGTTACCTTATTTTGGGATGTTGCCATGGCGTCCAGTCTTAGTTTGTGCAGAGACAAGACCCGCTGCGCTGTTACAAGCGCCATCAGCATCACCATTTTATACGCGAGTTTGGTTAGTGTAAGGGACGTAGCTGGTGCCCAATCTCTGAGCAGGGTCAGGACAATGCCAATATCCCAGGTCTGGGAATATCGAGGCCTGGGGGGATTTGAGTTAAAAATACCCCTCATAAGTTTCTCTACCACTCATCCTACTCCATGGTGTTCTAACCACTGTCCCAGGTATGATAGGGCACTTCTTGCGCAGTTGATGGCACTATAACTCAAGCCTTCATCGAAATGTAGACTTGCCAGGAACTCCAGCACATCCGTGATGGTGGCTGTTGTAAGTAGTGTTTGTCCTGGTACAAAATATCTCCCATTTTTTGATATAGGTGAGGTACTGTTTCCTAGTGGACTCTCTGCATGATGCCGCGATGATATTCATGGTTCGGTCCGACAGCCCAAATTCCAGGAGAGGTATTTTCAAATCCTGCAAACCAATAGGTTAATTCGGTCATGGCACGGATGACTCTCCCCTGTCACAGGATGTACCAGCAAACTCGGGCGTTTGGAGATTGGAATACATGGTTCTGAGACCATGTCGAGTACCACAGGGAACCATGGCTGAGTAGGCCAATCGGGTACTACCAAAATACCCGATGCGGAGTCTTGTTGAAATTTCCGCAAGACCCGACTGATGAGGTAGAAGGGGGAAATGCATAGAAAAACAAATCCCCCAGTGTAGCGAGAAAGCGTCCATCGCTACTGCCCCAGGGTCTGGTTCCCATGCAACATATGTTGGTATCTGGTGATTAAGTCTGGATGCAAAAAGGTCGATATCTGGCGTTCCATACCGAGCTACAATGTCAGTAAATACCTGGTGGTCCAACATCCATTCGGTGTTGTCATTGAATATGCATGACCTGGTGTCCGCCACTGTATTGAGCTTACCCGGAAGGTAAGTAGCTGATATCCAAATGTTTCTTTCTATACACCAGTGCCAGATTGAATTGTCCAATTAATCACAAGATATCGACTTAATTCCACCCATATGATTAATGTATGCCACCACGGTGGTATTATCAATTTGTAGGCGAACATGCAGATGGTCTGAACAGTAAGTCCGTGGTACACTCCCAACATCTCTAGATGATTGAGACCCAGTGTCTGAAGTAAGGTTAGCTCGTGTGTATTCCGTCTACCACCACAACTGGAGGTGGTATCGGTTGCTCCCCAGCCGTGAGCGCTGGCGTCAGTTTGTAACACAACCGAAGGGTTTGTGACTGTGATGGGATTAGAGCAATATCGAACATTGCTAATCCACCATCGTAATTCCAATTTTGCTTTGGCTGGTAACTGCATTGGTCTGTCAAAATGGCCAGCATGGTGTTTGAGTGCTGCAATTTTGGCCCTTTGTAGATTTTGGTAATGTAAGGGTCCAATTACCCTGGTTACTTGCCGAATAGATGGTTTACTGACACAAACAAGTCTGTTACATGCCTCTATCAAGTCTGTTGCTTTGTCCTTTGGCAAGGTGACAGACATGTGAACAGAATCAATCGTGAACCCCAAATAATCCATAGTCACAGAAGGCATTAACTTGGACTTGTCTGGATGGATGACAAATCCCAATTTTTGAAATAGCTTGGTGGCTGAGACAGCCAATTTAGCCAATTCCAAGGTTTTCCCCACAATTAGGATGTCATCAAGATATGCCATGGCAATATGTTTTTGTTTCCGAAGAAACGCCAATGCTGGTTTCAATATTTTAGTAAACAGTCTGGTGGTTGATGTTAATCCATTAGGCAGCGCTTTATAGTGCCAGAGCTGCCCCATCCAGATAAATTTCAAATATCTGCGGTGATCCTTCTCTATCGGTACTGAGTAGTATGCATCTTCTAGATTGATGCAAGCCATGAAGTACCCCTTGGAAACTAGTTGTTTGGCAGCAACAAAAGTTTCCATTTTGAAGTGGGTGTACTGCACAAAAGTATTCAGTTGTGTCAAATCAATAATGATGCGGCATCCGCCATCTTTTTTGTTTTTGGTGAAGATGTTTGATACAAACTCAAGAGATTCATGTTTGGTTTTCTCAATTACTCCTTTTGTATGTAGTCTTAACAGTTCCGCATGACCTTCCACTTTCTCTTTTTGTGAAAGCAAAAACTTTCGGCTAGGTGCATGTTGAACCGGAAGGAGAAGTTTGTCAACAAATTCAATTTTATATCCCTGAATACTGAGCAGTATGAAAGGATCAGAAGTTATAGAACTCCATGCATCCCTAAATAAGTGTAACCTTCCCCCAACCTGTGAAGAAGTTACACATACTATGTTCCGAGGGCAACCAGACCCACCTACCTCCATGGTTACCGGTGGTGCTGTGTTGGTTTCCTCCATCCTTGGTTCCTGGGAGGTGAAGGCGCTGTGGTGTGGGGTTGGCGCATCCGTCTGGGACATGGCCTAAAAAATACCTTTGTGTAGGTTGTACGTCCTTCGAGCTTTCACCAGCTGTTCTTTCGCTGTGATAACGCGGCCTGCTAGTGGATGTGTAGGGGTGCTGCCACCGAATATGAGGACCTGGTAGCGGCCGGCACCTTAATCATGCCGACGGCTTTTGCCTCTTCGTCGAGGTCTTTTACCCGTTTGGGCAGGTTGTCTCCGAACAAGAGTAGGTGGCTGTGCGCTGCTGGTTCTACACAACCCCGCGAACTTTGGGTTTAGTGTAGGTCGGATGACACTCTTCCTGAAACAGTTGATCTCAAACTGCACATTACAGAAGAGTGCCAGGGCATCCTGTTGCTCCTCCGACATATCGTTCCTGTCTACTGACCTGGCAAAAGCTGTAATACCAGACGCCAGTAGTTTCAGGATTTTCTGCATTTTAACTTCCTGGCTCCTAATGCCACGACTGATATTTCCCCAGATGGGGTTATTTACCGCAGGCACGTTAAGGGAGATGCAGTTTTCTGAAGCTAGATATTTGGCTGTCGTGTCATTCATAGCTTGTTCTTGTAGCTGATGAGTTGTTAGGTAACTTATACTGGCTGCCAGCTGTGGCTGCAACAGCAGTCCCTTCTGTGAGGGCATCGCAAACTTGGACACCATCCCGAGTAGCTCTTCTTCTTGCACCTCTAGCACGTTGGTTTCTTCTGCCAAATCCCCCTCTTCAGAGGCAGCCCAGACCTGACTCCTTATGCTCCCCTGCGAAGAGGGTGCGACATTTGGCAGCCCTGTAAAGGGTACTGCCGTGGGTCTGCTGGGAGACCCACGGTGACCAGACTCCTGCTGGAGTAGGTCACGTTGGAGCAATTGCTCCACCATCCGCTCCATGCGGGAGAATCGACCGCCGTCGCTACCCGCGGGCGGCGAGTCTTCCAGCCCGGACCCTGCCGAGTCAACGGGCTTGCCCGACTTCCGGGTGGCTTTGCCTTGGTTCGAGATTTGTCCATGGTGGGGTACTCTGTAACAAAAAGCACAACAGAGTGCCTGCAAAATGACCTCGGGTTAGTAAATACTCACCTGTAGGTCAGTTTTAAACTTACCAGTGGAGGGGCGACCCTCCTCCCTGCCTGTAGCTTCGCAATGCGTTCGACGATATGTCGCTCATGCGTGCTGGCGGGGTCTTCACATCGTCACTCACGTGACTCGGAAGTAAAATCCAGGCAGCATGCAGGTAAACCCCCAACACCCTCTCTAAAGCCTCCACATCCTTTCTGTCTGAAGAAAGGTCCGACCTAAAACCTCTCCTATTCATGTACTCCATAAATACTGCCTGAACCACTGAGTTACTCCAGCACTGTGTGTTCTACATAGGATTCCACCATCTGCAGTTCCATATCCATCTTACAATGGGGCGTCCAGAACTGCACACAATACTACAAATGAGGCCTAACCCAAGTTATGTAAAACTATGACTTCCTGACTTTTATACACAAACCCTGATCAATTAACCCATTCCCTTCCAAATGCAACTACATCCTATCCCTAAGATATATAAAATATAAATATATAAAATTATGAGAGGCATAGCAAGAGTAGACAGTCAGAGCTTCTCCCATGCCCCCCCCCCCCCCCCCCCTGCCGCCGCCCCCCCCTCCAGGGTGGAAATATACTAGAGGGTATAGCTTTAAGCTGAGAGAGGCAAAGTTTAAAGGAGATGTGCAGGGCAATCGTTTTTTACACAGTGGGTAGTGGGGCCTGGAATGCACTGTCAGGGGTGTGGTGGAAGCAGAAACAATAGTGGCATTTAAGAGGCATTTAGATAGGCACATGGATAATCAGGGAATGGAGGGATGTGGATCACGTGCAGGCAGATAAGAGTTGGTTGGGCACGGACATTATGTGCCAGATGAAGCACACACAGAGCTGGTGATTCACTGTTGGACCACAAGCCTGCGTGATGTGCCACCACACTTACCTGTGCAGCCTCGTTCAGCAGTCCAGACGACGTCCCCTCAGACTGGGGGTAGGTGAGCTCGGCACCAAACTCAAAGCCCAGCGGCAGGTACCCAGTCATAAAGAACCTGATATTGAAGGGAAAATGGCAGGACATCAACAACAATAGACAATATACAATAGACAACAGATGCAGGGGTAGGCCATTTGGCCCTTCAAGCCAGCACGGCCATTCAATGTGATCATGGCTAATCATCCCCAATCAGTACCCCGTTCCTGCATTCTCTCCATATCTCTTAACTCTGCTATCCCCAAGAGCTCTATCTAACTCTCACTTGAAAGCATCCAGAGAAATTGCCTCCACTGCACTCTGAGGCAGAGAATTCCACAGACTCACCACTGTCTGTGAGAAAAAGTGTTTCCTCGTCTCTGTTCTAAATGGCTTACCACTTATTTTTAAACTATGGCCGCTGGTTCTGGGCTCCCCCAACATCGGGAACATGTTTCCTGCCTCTAGCTTGTCCAAACCCTTATAGTCTGAAGAAGGTCTTGACCCGAAACGTCGCCCATCTCCTTCGCTCCTAGATGCTGCTGCACCCGCTGAGTTTCTCCAGCTTTTTGTGTAACCCTTAATAATCTTATACGTTTCAATAGGATCCCCTCTCATCCTTCTAAATTCCAGAGTATACAGGCCCAGCTGCTCCAATCTATCAACACATCACAGTCCCATCATCCCGGGAATTAACCTAGTGAACCAACGCTGCACTCCCTCAGTAGCAAGAATGTCTTTCCTCAAATTTGGAGACCAAAACTGCACACAATACTCCAGGTGTGGTCTCACCAGGGCCCTGTACAAATGCAGGAGCACCTCTTTGCTCCTATACTCAACTCCTCTTGTTATAAAGGCCAATATGCCATTCTTCACTGCCTGCTGTACCTGCATGCTTACTTTCATTGACTAATGAACAAGGACCTCCAGATCCCGTTGTACTTCCCCTTTTCCGAACTTGACACCATTTAGATAATAATCTGCCTTCCTGTTTTTGCCACCAAAGTGGATAACCTCACATTTCTCCACATTAAACTGCATCTGCCATGCCCACTTACCCAACCTGTCCAAATCACCCTGCATCCTCCTAGAATCCTCCTCATAGTTCACACTGCCACCCAGCTTTGTGACATCTGCAAATTTGCTAATGTTACGTTTAATCCCTTCATCCAAATCATTAATATATATTGTAAATAGCTGCGGTCCCAGCACCGAGCCTTGCGGTACCCCACTAGTTACAGCTTGCCATTCTGAAAGGGACCTGTTAATCCCTACTCCTTGTTTCCCGTCTGCCAACAATTGCTTTAACTGTGGAGGTTCACATTCTGCTGTTCGTGACCGTTGCACTGCGTATGGAAGATTAACGATTTTATCTTTGGACGCACGGTTACGATTGAAACTGACCACCAACCTCTGATCAGCATTTTTAACAAACCGATCCATGCCTCTCCAGCGCGTCTACAGTGGATGTTGCTGCAACTTCAAAAATATGACATTGTTCTGATCCACAAACGTGGTAAGGATATGCACCTGGCTTACACCCTCTCGCGCGCACCCCGGAAGACGTGCAAGGATCCGCCCTCGCCGGATGATGTCTTTATCGTAATGACTGTGTCTTTTATTCCCTCGTCCTGTATGGAGGACTTGGTTGCCCACACTGCTGCTGAAAGTACTCTACGGTCGCTTGCCTCCATCATTAAGCGCGGCTGGCCAGACAAACACTACAATGTTCCGCTGCCAGTCCAGCCTTTCTTTGCCTTCCAAGGTGAGCTGGTGCTACAGGATGGCATTATTGTAAAAGGCCATAAGGCTGTGGTCCCTGCTTCGCTGCACAGCAAGTATTTTAACGCTGTCCATGCAGGGCACCCAGGCGCTGAAGCTACTGTCTTATGGGCAAGAAGCATGTTTTACTGGCCTGGCATGGCCGAATACATCACCGAGAATGTGGCTTCCTGTGCAGTGTGCAACAGCTGGGCACCTCACCAACAAAAGCAACCACTTCTTTCACATCCGGTTCCTGCACTCCCGTGGTCTATAGTGGCAACTGACATATTTGAGTGGCATGGCAAGCAGTACCTGGTACTCGTCGATTCTTATTCAGGATGGTTTGACAATGATTTTCTTAGCAGCCCCACTTCTCTCGGGGTGGTTTCGAAGCTATCTCGCCATTTTTCAGTCCACGGATCTCCGTGTGTACTGTTATTTGATAACAGCAGTCAATTTACCAGCCAACACTTCGGGGAATTTGCTGCACGCTGGAACTTTCGCCACATTATCAGTAGCCCCGAATATCCACAGTCAAATGGACTAGATGAGTGGGTTGTCAAGACTGCCAAACAGCTCATGCAACGTTCACACAGAGCTAATTCTGACGTGTTCCTGGATCCACTCAACTTACGCAACATCTCCCGCGACCCCATTTAGGGTTCACCTGCTCAACGTTTATTGTCGAGGCAGACCCGATCCACAGTGCCTGTGGCAGATCAGGCATTGATCCCTCAGGTGGTTCCACCTGAGGAGGTTCAGTCCAGGTTACAACAAAAGCATGACATTCAAAAACACTGGTATGACAAAACAGGTAGGCCGCTGGCACCGTTAACCAAGGAGCAGGTGGTTCGTTTGCAGACTGACAAAGGCCATGACCGGATTGGTGTCATTTCTGGAACTGCTTCCGAGCCACGCTCATATCTGGTCAGTGCCGATGGCGGCATCTACAGGCGTAACAGACAACATATCCTTCCTGTGAACGAGCCAGTTCAATCTCCGTATTATCCAGACCATACAAGTGTACTTCTGCCCGTGTCTAGCGGCATTCCTCCACCTATGCCAGCGCAACAACCCACGTCTGCAATGGCTGATTTGCCAGTGGCGACTTAGCCCGTGCCACAGTCTCCCGTTTCATCTCCGGGAATGCTTGTTCAGTCTCCCTCATCTGTGAAGCCACCGGCTATGTCCCCGGGGGGGAAAGAACGGAGATGGTCTTTATCGTACACGTGCTGGTCGTGTTTGCAAGTCAACTGTGACGTACCCGGGCAATGTTTGACTTTCCTCCAGTTTATTATCAATTACTATACATGCCTTACTCCGTTAATGGTTTTGTACTGATGTTTAATTATTTAAGAGGGAGGATGTAGATCAGTGTCACTCATGTTACAAGTCTTACTTTGTAGCTACGCCCACTAGCCTAACTGTAAGCTTCCCTGCCTTGTTCCCACACTTTTAGAGTAACGTGCTGGTATGAAGTTATCTATGCTGTAACATTAATAAAGTCTTTGGACCTTTATCATGGTGCAAGACTGGTTATTTAAACAGCAGAATCACAACACGTATCTGCCACCACCACCACGCATGGTTCAAGCATGGTTCCGGCAGCCACGCTCCGTGTAAAGAACTTGCCCTGCACATCTCCTTTAAACATTGCCCCAAAATGTTGAGGACACAGCTCAGCAGTTCCTGACGATTTGTCACCTTTCCACCCTAATGCTGGAATTACATGACTTTGAAATCCACATTGAATTGTTTTCTTTGTCTTTCTCACAGAAGACAAGCAAAAATGACTCAATTTCTCGGCTAACTCCTTGTTCCACAACATTGCTTTCCCCGTCTCGCTCTGTAAGGCAATCACATGAAGTTTAATCCTGGACATTTGACATACATTGACATCCTCATGCTTGAGAGGATTCTGTGCACTTACCCCAGTAGCCCTCCAGTCAGGAAGACAATCCAGAGGTAACCAATGTCAAGTGTGAATGTGAAGACCACCATCCCAGCAAAGGATAAGAAGTAAACGGCCAATGTGGTCTGTCTGAGAAAGAAAGAGGAAAGCAGCTTAAGATGGTTGTTTGTATGGGAACTGAGCACATTTAACATCAATGCATTAACAGCTCCTGACATCTGCTACAGAAAGGACCATCTCTGATGGTTGCACATTCAGCATTTGCATGGGCTTTAACTGGAGGAAGCAAGACACTGCAGATGCTGGTTTATAATAGAAGACAAAGTGCTGGAGTAACTCAGGCAGAGATGCTGCCTGGCCTGCCGAGTTACTCCAGCACTTTGTGTCTTTTGTGAGGTGGGGGGCGGGGGGGCTTTTAACTAGCTTCTCATTTGGATTCCCTTTCTTTGCAGAGCTCCTGTAAACACGGGCGGAGAGCAGACTGTGAAGCTCTGATCTGGATCATTAGCTACACGTGTGAAAGGTGAGCTGGTCTCAAGGTGCCATCAGAGGTGGTGCCTCTCTTCCGCATGGGCAATCCCAATCATTCTCACGTCATCAGCAACAATGCCTCCGCTGGAGAAGGCTCAAAGCAAACCCCCTGACATCACATTCCCACACAGACCTCTCGAAGCCACACACAACACGTTTACAAGCACTTCCTTGTGTCAGACGTCCCAGCACACAAAGGCTTGCTCCTTCCACTCTGACAGCATGCAGCCGACACTGATGGTTGTGCAGAGCAGCAAGTGTTTAGTAACTGG
The DNA here is from genome assembly GCA_963514005.1 of Raja brachyura. The sequence continues at coordinate 2,580,215 of OY740789.1, forward strand.
GCAGCCTTGTAGACGGAGGCCGAGCTCCTCAAACTCAGCTTCCAGAAGGAACCCCTGACGAGTTATTAGCAGCAGAGCACAATGCTGTTACGTTAGACCAGTAGGCAGCCTGGCACTGTACCAAGGCGCTGTCCACCGCTGGGCAGTAGTACGATGCAGGTCGGGCTCGGCGATTCTCCACACGCTGTCATCCTGACCTCAAGTCAACCACGAAAGGCAAGCGGACTGAATAGTGAGCAGGGGGAATCGGAGGAAGTCAACTCAGGCCGCGCTGGTGGTCCTTCTAGCACCCAGTTAACAAGTGGATGGAACTGCTCTAATAAGAAAGAATAATCTCAGTTACACTAAGTCCCAGCGATGGGACTTCCACCACAACAAACACTACAGAGGCCCAGGTGCAGGTGGGCTGCCTGCCCAGCCTCTCTCAGCCACAGAACAGAGCCAGGAAAGGCTATAGGGGGGGTCTAAGGGAAAGATGTAGGGGGCTACTTCCATCCCAGCCAGCCAGCAGTCATTGCACCCCAGCAAGGTAGATGTTAGTCCACTATGTTCCACAATACTCACAACAGGGAGAGATCCCACAGCACAGTGACCAGGTGGTCACCGCTGCTGTAACCAGAGGAGGTGCCCAGTGTTACAGCAGGGACTCAGTCAACCCCAGCTACACAGAACATCCGTCAGGCATGCAGAGCAACAAGGGAGTGCCGTCAGTGAGGAATGGTGCCAGTCCTGCCGCAGGGGCCAATGCACACACTTGGAGAAAGTAAGCATTAGTGCAGCACACTGAAACACGCAGACACACCATTGTGAAGGTTTGGCAGGAAATGTATCAATTAATTTTCATTTTATTACCATCTACAAAATTAAACCTACTCAACTTTGCATTCCGTCACAATATGTAGGCAACCGCTCGATGAAACACGCTGTCCTCACTAATTAGTGACAAAACCGCACAGTTAATGCTGTGCATCAAAGTGGAAGGTCATAGTATCTCACTCACACCCCTTTAACATTCATGGAGTTCTTCAGCTCACTGTTGGGAGTTAAAGTCAGAGGGATCAGGCACCATTCGAGCCGATTCCATCGTGTGTGACACCAAGCCAAGACCAAGGAGGAAGATGCCACTTACATCAGCATTAGCCTCAGTGTCACTGGGCGTGGAGTGGGCTAGTGAGGAGGGATCACTCTGCTCATTGTGGGGAGTGAGGGGGGGGGGGGGGATCTCGCTGCTCAGTGTCACTGGGCGTGGAGTGGGGGAGTGAGGAAGGATCGCTCTGCTCAGTGTGGGGAGTGAGGGGGGATCTCGCTGCTCTATGTCACTGGGCGTGGAGTGGGGGTGTGGGGAGGGATTGCTCTGCTCAGTGTGGGGAGATCTCGCTGCTCACTGGGCGTGGAGTGGGGGTGTGGGGAGGGATTGCTCTGCTCAGTGTGGAGAGTGAGGGGGGATCTCGCTGCTCAGTGTCACTGGGCGTGGAGTGGGGGTGTGGGGAGGGATTGCTCTGCTCAGTGAGGGGGGATCTCGCTGTTCAGTGTCACTGGGCGTGGAGTGGGGGTGTGGGGAGGGATTGCTCTGCTCAGTGTGGGGAGATCTCGCTGCTCAGTGTCACTGGGCGTGGAGTGGGGAGGGATTGCTCTGCTCAGTGTGGAGAGTGAGGGGGGATCTCGCTGCTCAGTGTCACTGGGCGTGGAGTGGGGGTGTGGGGAGGGATTGCTCTGCTCAGTGAGGGGGTATCTCGCTGTTCAGTGTCACTGGGCGTGGAGTGGGGGTGTGGGGAGGGATTGCTCTGCTCAGTGTGGGGAGATCTCGCTGCTCAGTGTCACTGGGCGTGGAGTGGGGAGGGATTGCTCTGCTCAGTGTGGAGAGTGAGGGGGGATCTCGCTGCTCAGTGTCACTGGGCGTGGAGTGGGGAGGGATCGCTCTGCTCAGTGTGGGGAGATCGCGCTGCTCAGTGTCACTGGGCGTGGAGTGGGGAGGGATTGCTCTGCTCAGTGTGGAGAGTGAGGGGGGATCTCGCTGTTCAGTGTCACTGGGCGTGGAGTGGGGAGGGATTGCTCTGCTCAGTGTGGGGAGTGAGGGGGGTATCTCGCTGCTCAGTGTCACTGGGCGTGGAGTGGGGGAGTGGGGAGGGATCGCTCTGCTCAGTGTGGGGAGATCTCGCTGCTCAGTGTCACTGGGCGTGGAGTGGGGGAGTGGGGAGGGATCGCTCTGCTCAGTGTGGGGAGATCTCGCTGCTCAGTGTCACTGGGCGTGGAGTGGGGGAGTGGGGAGGGATTGCTCTGCTCAGTGTGGGGAGTGAGGGGGGGAATCTCGCTGCTCAGTGTCACTGGGCGTGGAGTGGGGGAGTGGGGAGGGATCGCTCTGCTCAGTGTGGGGAGATCGCGCTGCTCAGTGTCACTGGGCGTGGAGTGGGGAGGGATTGCTCTGCTCAGTGTGGAGAGTGAGGGGGGGATCTCGCTGCTCAGTGTCACTGGGCGTGGAGTGGGGGAGTGGGGAGGGATCGCTCTGCTCAGTGAGGGGGGATCTCGCTGCTCAGTGTCACTGGGCGTGGAGTGGGGGTGTGGGGAGGGATTGCTCTGCTCAGTGTGGGGAGATCTCGCTGCTCAGTGTCACTGGGCGTGGAGTGGGGAGGGATTGCTCTGCTCAGTGTGGAGAGTGAGGGGGGATCTCGCTGCTCAGTGTCACTGGGCGTGGAGTGGGGAGGGATCGCTCTGCTCAGTGTGGGGAGATCGCGCTGCTCAGTGTCACTGGGCGTGGAGTGGGGAGGGATTGCTCTGCTCAGTGTGGAGAGTGAGGGGGGATCTCGCTGTTCAGTGTCACTGGGCGTGGAGTGGGGAGGGATTGCTCTGCTCAGTGTGGGGAGTGAGGGGGGTATCTCGCTGCTCAGTGTCACTGGGCGTGGAGTGGGGGAGTGGGGAGGGATCGCTCTGCTCAGTGTGGGGAGATCTCGCTGCTCAGTGTCACTGGGCGTGGAGTGGGGGAGTGGGGAGGGATCGCTCTGCTCAGTGTGGGGAGATCTCGCTGCTCAGTGTCACTGGGCGTGGAGTGGGGGAGTGGGGAGGGATTGCTCTGCTCAGTGTGGGGAGTGAGGGGGGGAATCTCGCTGCTCAGTGTCACTGGGCGTGGAGTGGGGGAGTGGGGAGGGATCGCTCTGCTCAGTGTGGGGAGATCGCGCTGCTCAGTGTCACTGGGCGTGGAGTGGGGAGGGATTGCTCTGCTCAGTGTGGAGAGTGAGGGGGGGATCTCGCTGCTCAGTGTCACTGGGCGTGGAGTGGGGGAGTGGGGAGGGATCGCTCTGCTCAGTGAGGGGGGATCTCGCTGCTCAGTGTCACTGGGCGTGGAGTGGGGGAGTGGGGAGGGATTGCTCTGCTCAGTGTGGGGAGATCTCGCTGCTCAGTGTCACTGGGCGTGGAGTGGGGAGGGATTGCTCTGCTCAGTGTGGAGAGTGAGGGGGGGATCTCGCTGCTCAGTGTCACTGGGCGTGGAGTGGGGGAGTGGGGAGGGATCACTCTGCTCTGCATTACCCTCAGTCTTGCTGGGCTTGATGTATGTGGGGGAGATCTCTCTGCTCCCTGGGTCAAGATGGTCTCTCCAGCACCTCTCAGTTACATGTCTGAGCATGCCTCATCCCTGGAGAGGAGGCAGTGGGCCATAGAACTGCAGAGCTCAGGAGCAGAAACAGTTCCAGAATTACAACTGCACACTCCCCTCCCTTCAGTGGGTCTGAATCCTTCACTTAGCAGAGTCACTCATTTTCACTCTGCATTTGCAGAAGTTGGGGACAGGTTTGGCAGATTTGTTTATTCAGTGGCCAAAGCCAGCTTCTAAACACTGACAACTGCTGAACATCACCTGGGTAAGGCATGCATGCACATGTTTCCAAGCATATAAAATAAAGGGTTACATCAAGAGTCATTTCAACTGACTTTGATCAAAGTGTTTTCAGTTTAAGGATTTGCCAACCTCACAGGGACAGTTTTTGTACTTTCACGTACACCTGAGGGACAGGTGAGAGGAGGTAGGATCCAGGACAGGCTGTAATTCATGAGCCTGCTCCACCATTCAATAGCACCACAGCTGATGGCCTCAGTTTCACCTTCCTAACCATAATGGCAACATGTTACAGACCAATGAAGTGTTCATCCCTGCCTTCAATCTATCCAGTAAACATGCTTTCACAGCTCTTTGGAGGAAAGAATTTGGAACATTCACAGCCCTCAGAGAGTAAGAATGACTCCTCATCTCCATCTTAAATGGCTGACTCCTGAAAAACATCACTCCTAGCTCCACATTCCCCACCACATCTCAGGAACCAGCCTGCCACCTTCCCAGCAACCCGTTTCCTTCAACACGACCAGTTGTACCCGTTTGAAAGTCCCGAATACCAGCATCACTCTGCGTACCTTCACATTGTGACCGTACCAAGCCGGTGGGAGTGGGTTGTGAGGGGGGTACAGAGGCTTTGGGAGATGCAAGCAGGCTTTGTAAAGATTGAAGTGTCAAGCAAACGCAATACAATCTGGACAAAACTGAAGACATCCATGTTGGTACAAGAATCAGCATCTTTTAAATGGCAAGAGGTTGAACAGTATGAATGTTCATTGCGATCTGTTGTACACAAATTAAAGGCGACATGGAGATAGAGAAGACCCAGGTTGGTTGGCATTCACTGCAAGAGTGCCGCCGTGCTGGTGTATGTGTGTGACAGGCTGGTGGAGACACACCTGGAATGATGGTTCTGCTCCCAGGGAGCTGCTAGTGGGCTGGCAGGTTTGATTGGACCTTTGTCAAACAGATGCAGGAATGATGTTTCCCTTGGCACGAGTGCCTACCACCAGGGACATACAAGGGGTCAGCCATTCAGGACAACCATCAGGAGAAACGTCTTCACCCAGAGGGACGTGAATCTTCAGAGCTGTCCTTCCAACAGGACTGTGGGGGCCTCATTCCTGAACATCTTCAATGCAGTTCTTTAGCTGATCAGGTAATCAAAGGAGTGTGGTTATTCAGGAAGGTGGAGCTGAGTTAGAGCAGTTAGATCCTACTGCATGGCAGCATAGCCCCAGGTTGAGTATTCACTGCTCCTATGTTGTAACAACCATCCGCTCCTATTCTCACTGCACCCAAGGCCAGGATTCACATCCTCCCTGGTTTGCTGCACAATTCAGCCCAGACTCTCTCACCCACAGAATCGGAATGGAACTAAAGCAGGGTATGGGAGAGGATCACAGAAACAGGTATGAGCTTGCATGCTGAGACTCAGGTTGTGGTGTGGGCACACGGTAACTCCCAGCTCCCACACCATGCAAGTCTACCCCATCCTGCCGCGCTCCCAAACCCTCACTCGTATGTACAGGGTGTCCTCAACTCGGGCATTCATAACCTCGGGACCAGTGTAGCTTTCCTGGAAGGGATCAGGGATGAAGAGGGACTGGAGGAGTATCGATGAGGGTGGGGCGGGAAATAGAGGATGGGACCTCAGAAAGATTAGGATGGGGTGGAGATCAGGGAATGGGGAGAGGGGGAAGTAGCAGGATTTGCAGTGTTGACCCTGTGATTTAAATAGTCCAAAGTATGTGTGTCTGTGTGTGTCTGTGTGTGTCTGTGTGTGTCTGAAGTGCATTATTCCTACTTCGCACACAGCATGTCAGAAAGCAAAATGAACACGAGACAATGCTGCAAAGGGAGGGAGGGAGGGAGAGCACAGATGAGGGTTGACATGATCCATAAGGAATACGGCACATTTATCAATGACACTTTCAATATACATTTTTGCTAATGCATTGTAATGACTGTTTTGGCCACATGTTGAAAGCTGAATGGTTACACACGAGCAGCTGCCTGCGGAGAGATTGCTGACGGCGTTTCTGACTGGTCTCGACTGCTCGATATGAAGGATGACTTCACCACATCAGAATGCACCAATTGTGTGTGACGTTGTCAGAACAGGAGCAATGCTTCGACTCACCACACTCTCAGCCAGCACAAAACGTAGCATTTAAAGTGAATCACATCCCATCACTGTACGTTGGTGCAGAGGTGGGCTCAAGTCTGGAAGTATGACGAGGCAATGTTACTGCATAATGCCCCGGCCCCTCAGCCCAAGCTTGCCCCACTGTTGAATATGATCACAGCAGATCTGTCCCAGACCTCAACTTATCTGTACCAATTCTTCATCGCCAACAATTCCCCAATATTCGTAAAATCTACCTCCCTCGCCACCATCCCATCACACACCTTTGGATAGGGATAGCGAGGGCTGGATACAAGAGTAAAGCTCCCTCTACACTGTCTACATTAGATTCCACAACCCAGTGTCTGGTGTCTCTACAAGTGTTTTATTTGGATGCTGAGGATGAGCAGAATTATTGGAAAATAAACTTGAAAAACAAGCTCTTTTCATGAGAGTGCAAAAGGTTAAGTGGCCCATGGACAGTTGGAGATGTGTGGAGCCAAAGTGTAGACACTGGACATGTGTAGCGTGCACTGTACCAGCATTCATACCTTACAGAGAGCTGTAACTATCCTAAGTAGAGAAGTTGTGTGTATATTAACAGATTCTCTGTTGTACATGAAATTGCTTATTGTTATTATAAAAGGGCTTGGTCACTTTTCATGGAGTTGAAATGTTAAAATGAGCCTCATCTCAAGTGTGAGTGTGCAGGGCACTGCAACAGCACAGTAACACCAAAGAGGCAGAAAGTGGACACCTCAACACAAGAGCCTTGCCAGCTGAATCCATCGCCTCAACATACAGATTTGTCTCCACAGTGGTTCAGGCAACATCTGTTGAGGCAGAGGGAAAGCTGACATTTCTGGTGGAGACCAGACACTGCCTCAATCCTGGTGCAGGGTCTCGACCCATAAAGCTGTCCATAACTCTGCCTCCATACATGCCGATTGACCCGCCGAGTTCCTCCAGCAGCTTGTTTATGCTCTAGATTACAACATCTGCAGTCTCTTGTACCTCCATCTTCATTATTATTTTAGACAGGCCAACTCTCAATGCAGGCAATTCATTGCATTTGTTGACCTCAAACCAAGATGAATCCACCGTGTCTTGGTGGCAATTTCAATTTCGGTTTCCAGCACCAATACTTCTGTTTGAAAATGGTGCCAAAACATAGAGCCTCTTGCATGCGGGATCAGTAGACCATTTCTGTACAATTTGCTAATCGAGGATGTGCTTAGGTATGACAAAACTGTACAGGACTGTAAGAAAATAATTGCACTGTACGTTTGCACTTTGCATATGTGACAATAAATGCAGCATGGAACCATTCTTTATGTTTCTACATTAGGGAGTTTGTAAATTCAATGCCCTCAAACATCTTCAGTAAATATGCAGCCAGTACTTTACTGGAGCTCCTTACACTGGGACACGCAATTCTATAGTTATAGGAAGATCAAACCCGTGTGCAAGAAGCAACAGCAAATGCCGATTTACACCGAGATACACACAAAAAGCTGGAGTAACTCAGCAGGACAGGCAGCATCTCTGGAGAGAAGGAATGGGTGACGTTTTGGGTTGAGACCCTTCTTCAGACCCTTCCCCTTCCATGGCACTCACACTTATAGCCTTAGCCATTGAAACCAGCAAGTCTGAATGATGGCAAGTCCAGCCACCAAAATGCACAACTTTCCAGTTAAATGAAATGAATAGGCACTCCTTGGATCTGTCCTCTCCCCAGCATAACTTTGAGGAAGCTGACAGATGGGTCATTGGGCCTGGTTGATGTTAAAAGACATTCCAGTTGTCTACACACGTCCATTCTGTTAACTTTAGCATTCTCCCCTCCTTCTCTGGAGGCATGCTCTGAGCTGAGTGACTAGAAGCAGGTTGGGAGCGCGAGTTTGGCACACATCACTGAAGAAGATTGAACGAAGCATGCACGTGATTTGAAGGCTTGAATAGACATCTACCCAACACAGGTAATATCTGCAATTCACTGAAGGTTTAGTGGTCACTATGCATGTGAGGAACACAAAAACATGGTTATGTTTGTGAATTAATTGGAAGCACCGGAAACGGGAGTGCTGTTTATTTACTTCACTCGAAGCAGATCAAAAATAAATAAATCTATGTTTAGAATAATCAATGAAAACATACATCTGTTCCTACTCTTAAAATGTGGATTACAAACATGTCTGAGGCACTACATCTTGAAAATATTAGACACCAGTCTTAGCAGAATATTAGACACCAGTCTTAGCAGAAAAACCAAAGCATTTTTCAAAGACATGGTCACCATTCTTTGATTTACTACAAGGGCAGTATGGTGCAACACAATTTTGGAGTTAAATCTAATTACGGGTTGGGTGTTGGGTGGGGAGGGACGTGAAGCAGGTATAGCATCACTTTTTGTTTTTCTTTCTGTTTTTCTCTTTTTATTTCTCTACATCTTCCTTATTTCTTTTACTTAATCACTCTGTGGCTACACCACTTTGGTGGTCTAGGGGTTCTGTCCTTACACATTCCACTTTTCATCTCTCTTGTTTTCTCTTTCTTCTTTTCTCTAAATTAAAGCTGTACAATAGCTGTATTACGTCATATGCCGTTGGTTATATTTTTGTACACTTGCTTCTAATAAATACAAATTTAAAAAAAGAATAATCAAGGGCGACTTTGGTGAAGCTTAATTGTAAGCCACTGGTACCAACAGCAATTCAATGAGGCATTTTCTACACAAGAGCCACTGATAAATCCTGGGATTGCTGTTCTTACAATGATGGAACACGGCTCTGTGCACTTGTAACAGGGCAGCAAACCATCCATGTAAACCTACGTGCTGAAGTTTCACACAGAGTGCAGATTACAACAACATCACAGTCAGGGGAACAGAAATAATTCACATGATCTGCTTCGTTTAAGATGGATTTCTTCCAGAAATAAAATTCTTACCTGCATAATTTTTCTTCACATCCTTTTTTGCAAATAAACAAACAACAAACTAATAATAATTCTGTACAATGCAAAAAAAAAACAATTTGGGTAATCAGTAACCAGAATAAATACAATGGCAGTTAAAAAGGTTCCGCGATTAATACATGTAATTTATTTTGACAGCACAAGATTTAGAAAAAATATCAAAAAGTTTAAACAAATAATTTTGAGGCAGTGAAAGTTTAACCGCACATTCCAAACACAAACAGCCAGTGAACTAACCAACAACGAGAGACAGGGGAAAACCAAAACACCCAGTGTCTACTGGGAAGGTGCAGACACAATCAATATCAATTTTATTTGTATTTGCCAGCAGCGATACAATGAAAAAAGCACACAAAAAAACAAGAAAGATTGAACACAAACATCCACCACAGCATTCATCACTGTGGTGGAAGGCTCAACATTTGGCCAGTCCTCCTCCATTTCCCCCCGTGGTCGGGAGCTCAACCCTCCGCAGCCGCCGCTGGAAAACCAGGAAAAAAAGAGAGAGAGAGAGAGAGAAGACGGTTCTGTCCCTTGAGCCTGGCTCACTATTCAAGGAGATCTAGATTAAATGTAGACCCCATTACACACACTGATCCCCCCACCCCACAATTACAGTGAATAGTTGACATAGGTCAGGCTCCACACACTGACAACTTCCAAAGGGAGGGAGTGTGACCGCTGAGTTATGGGTGGCTGCTGGTTAGAGTCATACAGCACAGAAACAGGCCTTTCATCCTAACTTGCCCGTGTCAACTTGTCCCATCACTAGTCCCACCTGCCGTGCTGACCACAAAGCCCATCTATGGGTCCCATTTGCCCGCATTAGGTTGCCCCTACATCTTTCCTATCCAAATACCTCTCCACACAACGTTTAAACAATAGAATGGTACTCACCTCCACCACTTCTTCTGGCAGCTTGATCCAGATTGCCACTACCCTCTGTGGGAAAAACTTACCCTCCATCCCATCTCCCTCCATCCCATCTTCCCCCCCCCCCCTCCCCTCATCCTCTCCCACTCTCTCTTTCTCTTGCCCCTCGAGATAGGGTGGGAATGGGGTAAAAGGAGCCAATGGATAATATTAATATAATATCAAGGTGTGTGTGGGGTGAGTGTGTGTGTGGGGTGAGTGTGTGTGTGGGGTGAGTGTGTGTGTGGGGTGAGTGTGTGTGTGGGGTGAGTGTGTGTGTGGGGTGAGTGTGTGTGTGGGGTGAGTGTGTGTGTGGGGTGAGTGTGTGTGTGGGGTGAGTGTGTGTGTGGGGTGAGTGTGTGTGTGGGGTGAGTGTGTGTGTGGGGTGAGTGTGTGTGGGGTGAGTGTGTGTGGGGTGAGTGTGTGTGGGGTGAGTGTGTGTGGGGTGAGTGTGTGTGGGGTGAGTGTGTGTGGGGTGAGTGTGTGTGGGGTGAGTGTGTGTGGGGTGAGTGTGTGTGGGGTGAGTGTGTGTGGGGCGAGTGTGTGTGGGGCGAGTGTGTGTGGGGTGAGTGTGTGTGGGGTTAGTGTGTGTGTGTGGGGGGGGGGGGCTGGTTAGTGCGTGTGTGTTCGGGGGGGGGGGGGGGTGGTGGTTAATGTGTGTGTGACGCCGCAACCCCCAACCCCCTCCCACCCGCAACCTCACATTGAATGGGTGGGACCCTCTCCCCTCCCTTCTTCCTCCTCCCCACTCTCTCCCCCCTTCCCCCCCCCCTCCTCCAACCCCCCCTGACCCCTCCTCCAACCCCCCCTGACCCCTCCTCCAACCCCCCCTGACCCCTCCTCCAACCCCCCCTGACCCCTCCTCCCACCCCCCTGACCCCTCCTCCCACCCCCCTGACCCCTCCTCCCACCCCCCTGACCCCTCCTCCCACCCCCCCTGACCCCTCCTCCCACCCCCCTGACCCCTCCTCCCACCCCCCTGACCCCTCCTCCCACCCCCCTGACCCCTCCTCCCACCCCCCTGACCCCTCCTCCCACCCCCCTAACCCCTCCTCCCACCCCCCTGACCCCTCCTCCCCCCCCTCTACTCTCTGGGACCCAGCGGTCTCCCCGTCTACCCCATCTATGCCTCTCATAAAGTTAATACATTTCTATTAGGACTCCCCACAAACACCAATGCTCCAGACAAAACAATCCGTATTTGTCCCAACTCCTTTAATCCAGTTACCCTCTAATTCAGGGTAATATCCTCATAATCCAGAGCCTATGCCCTCTAGTTTTACTTCTCCACCATCACTTTATCCATGCCCCCCGAGATCTGGTACCCCTCAGCCTCCTACACCAGCCTATCCAACCTCTCCCTGCTAAAACCAAGTTACAAGTACAGGAGTAACTCAGCGGGTCAGGCAGCATCTGTGGGGAGCATGGATAGGTGACGTTTCACAGAGTGTTGGAGGAACTCAGCGGGTCAGGCAGCATCTGTGGGGAGCATGGATAGGCGGCTCGTCTTCAGTCTTAGAGTTACTCCAGTACTTTGTGACTTTTTTTGTAAACCAACATCTGCAGTTCCTTCTGGTGGTGAATCTCCTCTGCACCCTTTCCAATTTTACAAATTGCAAAATACTGCTAATAATTTACACTGATTTCAAGGTTTTATTTCATGGCCCAAGACTGTGCTGTGATCACTGACTGCAATGGCACTCCTGGAGCCAATAGCTCAGTGCATGAGGTGCCCACGGCAAGGATCGGTCACGGTGCCAGGCACAGGGAGAGTGGCAGCGCCTGCTTCATGATAAACAAGCCAAGGTGTTCGGACGTGGTGGTCTTGTAGCATTCCGGTCCCCCGACCTGGAACATGACTTGCTGACTATTCTACCCACTGAGGGAGATCAGAACCTTTTCCTGACCACACTCTACATCCACCCTTGGGCAGGCATCAAGCTGGCACTTCCGGAATTGGGCACCCCCCTGATTAAAAAGGCACGGAATGGCCCATCCAGACTCCCTCCTCATCATCGCTGGCTTGAAGAAGTTTCTGCCAATCTGCCATCAACACCAAAGGACCCATCGCACAGACAGTGTACTGGGCAAGTGCTAAAGACCTGTGTGGACCCACTGGCTGAGTATTCAAGGACATCTTCAACCTCTCACGCTACAGGTTGCACCTGCTTTAAAAGGGCATCTATTGTATAATGAAGATGGAGAGCTGCCTCAATGTGCACCGTCTGGTAGCTCTTCCACCCACTGTAATGATGCGCTTATGGAGTGATTCACCTCCTGCTTCACGGATGACCTGACCCACTACAGTTTGTGTATCCCCGCAACAGGTTAACAGCTGATGCGGTCTCACTGGCTCCCCACTCTGCTGTGGACGATCAGGATAACAGAGACACGCACGTCAGGCTGCTTCTCATTGACTGCAGCTCTGTGTTCAACACCATCCTCCCCTCCAAACTCATCACCAAGACCTGGACCTCTGAATCCATCCCATCATCATCAGCAGACCTCAATCAGTGCAGGTCAGAGGCAATATTGTCACCTCACTGACAATCAACGCAGGTGAATCCCAAGGCGGTGCTCTGCCCCCTTTCTCTACACTGATGCCAACGTGGCACAGATGCAATGCTACCTGCACATTTGCTGACATGTGCTGATGAGTCAGTGTACAAGAGAGATACAGAACACCTGGTTGAGAGGTGCCATAAAAACAACTTTTCTCAATGTCAACAAGACCAAGGAACTAATTATTGATGTCAGAAAGATGAAGTTGGGAGATCACATGCCAGAATTAGCAGTTTCACATTCCTGGGACATCTGGGATGACCTATTCTGGGCACAGCACATATGACCTGCCTGGGCTCACATTTCGATGCCATCACATGGGATGACCTATTCTGGGCACAGCACACATACGACCTGCCATGGGCTCGGCATATAGATAACATGACAAAGAAGATGCACCAACACCTCCACTTTTTTTCCCCCAAGTGTAAAGAAATTCATCAGGTCACTGGATACTCTCACAAACATCTACAGATGCACTGTAGAAAGTATTCTGACTGGTCGCATTGTGGTCTGGTATGGCAATTCCAACAGACTGGATTGCAATAGTATGCAGAGAGTGGTGGACTCAGCCTGGTCCATCACGGGCACAGCCCCCCTCCGCCATCACAGAAAGCAGTTGCATGAAGCCCTGCCTCAACACCACGGAATCTATCATCAAGGAACCTCTCCATCCGGGCCGTGCCCTCTTCTCACCACCACCTTCAGTCAGCAGAACCGTTGCCCAAGGTCCCACACCACCAGGTTCAGGAACAGCAACTTTCCTAGAACCATCTGGTTCTAGAACCAATCTACGCAACCCTAGTCATCCCTCGGCAATGGAATAGTACCAACCACCTCGTGCACGACCAAACACTTGTTTTTATCATTGTGTTTTGCACTATTATATTGATTTTTTTTGTACAGCCTTTTACTTTTTACTGTGCTGCAGAATGTATGCATAATTTCAAGAATCAAGAGTATTTAATTCTTACTTGCTGTGGCTTAACAAGTGCATAAAATAACAATCAATGTACCATAAGTATCAGATACTCTAGATAATATGCCAAAGTAAGTATTGTGACCTTAGTGGTACAAAGTCCAGTAGTTTAGTACTGAAGTAGGGTTGTGGCTCGTGTTATGCAGTGTGGTTCAAGAGCCTGAAGGACTGGACAAGCTAGATGCAGGAAAAATGTTCCCAATGTTGGGCGAGTCCAGAACCAGGGGCCACATTCTTAGAATAAAGGGAGACCATTTAAGACTGAGGTGAGAAAAAACGTTTTCACACAGAGTTGTGAATTTGTGGAATTCCCTGCCACAGAGGGCAGTGGAGGCCAAATCACTGGATGGATTTAAGAGAGAGTTGGATAGAGCTCTAAGGGCTAGTGGAATGAAGGGATATGGGGAGAAG